>JACXGJ010008614.1:0-26528 GCA_016801105.1 Esox niger | reverse complement strand
AAACCCAGAATGGAAACATTTTAATCTTGACCAACACACCAGAAAAGCTAGAGCTGGAGAAGGTGCATAATGACATGACAAAGAAAATATAAAGGTTGGGAAAAAAAGAGTGAAAACTGTTGTCTACAGTGGCTCAGAAGAAAGTGACATAAACATTTTGCTTAACCACACCACTGCCTATAACAGTTTGGAAGATGACCTGAATGAGGATGATGGGAACAAACATCTGTCTGCATTAGCCTATAATGCTACCCCGATGTGACTCAACTTATCCTCTCTGTGGCTCAACTTAATCCTCATTGGGGGCAAGTTGAACCAAGAGACCACTTTTTTGAAAACTGTTCATTTTAGATCCAAAGTGATTATTCCCCGGGATGCACCACATCATGAAATATGAGTACATATTTTAGTTGGAGACATTACGGTCATGCTTCACAGCCTCAATTAAAGCTCACCCGGTTCTCCCCTACAGGCAAGAACAAGACATGAATAAGTTGGATTGCATGTAGTCAAACTTCAAAGACCTTCAAAGACCATAGAAGGGTCCACAGCGCATAACCAGTAGTTTCTACAGAATCTGTACCTGAATCAGAATAACATAAATCAACGCAAATATTTGACCATACATTTTGGGTGTGCCATATGTCCACACCATCCTGAAACAGAAAAGTTTATATTTCTTGAGGACAAGTTGTTCAGGAGTATTTTATAGAGTAATATTCGTGTAGAAACACTGGTGTGTTGTTTTAAGTATACACTAAAATAGCGTTTATGTTGAATAGGATTTCGACGTAGGTCCACTTAAAAATAAACGGGTTTCCAGTGTTTCTATGGGTGTACAAATGACATGGGGCTTTGTTGGATTTTGACCATTTAGTTTCATCCCTCCCACTCGTCCCAGTCAACAGAAAAAAACGTTTCGGAAGGTAGGCTATGGGTGACGGAGATTACATTTTGTTTCATGGCTACTGGGATGAAATCAATTCAAACCAGTCTTTGAACAAAGACAAGCATCATGGCCGTATCAAACAGCCAACGCGATGTTCCGTCCAAGTTATGGGTCACCATGGTCGTTGTTGTGGTCGTACTTCAAGTCGCTTCGACTACCGGACTCCTTGTATTATTGAACATGTCCGTTGATCAGGTAAGGCATTTTTTTGTATTCAACTGTTTTTTGGGATTCTCACCTCTGTTTGTTTCCCAGCAGAACTTGTAGTCATGACAAATTGGCAGAAGTCAGACAGACCACATTAGTTAAAACGTATCCGTGTCCATGAGCTGATGAATGACAGTGTATTATCCTACTGATTTAAAAATGACAATATTTAATGTGCGAGAGCTATGAACAGTTTTGACATTTTACAAATAAGATAAGTAGGCTATTATAAACGAATTGCCATGAAACAGTAAACTTCCCTCGAATGATACTGCTACATAAAATATATTTTTTTGTTTATTTTCTAATTAATATTCTATAATTACCCCAAAGTGAAATATACTTAACGAATACACTGTAGACATTGTAAATGTGTGGAGACTGATGTAATGATCACACCAGACTATAAGGCTGTGAGATTCCATTAGTGTATTACGAAAACGTACCCTGATTGTTCTCTCTTTGTCGTTTGTGGGAACCAAAGGTTTGTCCCAGTTTCTTACGAAGATGACAAAGCCAGTAGCAGCATTAACAAAGACTTCACTGTTAGTCGGGAATATGACTAAACCTTACATAACCACATGTTCAGATTTAAACACAAACATTGGTCATATCAGTGAAGTGGTCGTGATTTAGCCTATTAATCGTATAACTCTCCCGGCAAATAATAGATGGAAAGAAACTCAGTGCGTAGTCAAATTAGGTCTATCCCAAAACTGTATACATTTTCCCAAGTTACTATGTGCTGAGTCACCAAAGTTGTTTTGCAGTCTTGGCTAGTAGGCAGGGAATGCTCATTGTGTTTTTGATTTAACCAGAGGGGAGCAGCCAAATTATTTACATGACTGAATGCATTATTACACATGGAAAAACAAATTTCCAGCAATCTCATGCATTTATTAAGTGGGCAATGGCACAACTACAATAGTTTGTCTAGCAGCACGTTAATTTTAATGGTAAATTGTTCACTGATCATCTGCTATATGAAGCCTGCTGTAAAAATATAACAAAAACATAAACAAACACTATTTAAAGTTGATCTCCTCCATAAACCCCCAAACATAATTTAATCATGATCCTCTATTACACATACAATGAGGCTCAGTTCCCACAACTCCTGAGTGGTTTGCTCTGTGTAGGTGAGGAGTCAAGGGGTGGAAGAGGAGTTGCGGTGCCTGGGGCTCCTGAATGCCCTGGAGAAAGACCAGGAAGTACCAGACTCCTTGGCCCAACTTTTTGGAGAGCCCTGTATCAAACTGGCCACAGAAATCAGGGCCTATATCACCAAGGTAGGTACCATTTCTAGATTACACACTCATAGCTCTGATAGCTTTTCATATAACTAATATGTTTCTATAATTGCATACACATCGGTATATTGTTCCAAACAAGGGAGCTTCAACATTAATTTTAACATAAATTGATCATTTGTTTTATTGTCCAGAGCATTTAGCTTCTCAGAGCTCGGTGTTCAGTCCACTGACAGAATTCTTCAAAAACCTGTGTGCAACATTGTCGTCTCTGAATCAAAACCCTCAATCTAATAAGCACTGTTGTTTTAGCTTGTTTATAGAGGGCGTAGCCTAACCCTGAATGTCAGGCCAAACTCATCTCCGCATATGAGCTTTCCTGTTCTCATTATCCACACTGCGATAGTACAGATTAGAACCTCTCATTTGGTCGAATCCAGCACGACTAACTGAATAAACCTCTATCTTGTTCACCGCCAAGAAAGACTGAGTCATCCTTTGTGATCCCTTTTTGTTTTGCAGAGGATCATAAAAGGGGCCTGGAAGGGTGCAAGGAACAGTAAAAAAATGCATCATAATACAGCTTCATTGCATTTTTGTATTACCTTTATTATGACATTGGTCACCTATACATTTTTCCAGTGAAACCTATACGGCAATCTGACTACTCACTTCAATGCACACATTTTAAATATGTTTGAGATGTATGTGTGCCAAACTGTCCATTCAGTTAGCACTGTTTTAACACAACTGTATCCCAGAAGACTTTTCATCTGCAGCCTCTTCAAAGTCACCTGGTCCAGAACGGTGGCTGGGAGGCAGACGTTACCGAATAAATCTATGAATGCGTATAAATCTCTGCCACCCCAGCTGACTCAGTCTAGCAATGCAAATTCAATTATAAAAAACAGATAAGAGAGCACCTTGCGGCACCATGCTGACTGTAAACAGAAACACAGACATGACATTTACATTTGAGTCATTTAGCAGAGCAGGCGCTGCCTAGGAGCAACAATACTTAATCCTCTATTCTGTACCTTTAATGTGAGTTCACTATTTGGGACTTAGTCACATTTCAAATCATGCTCTTGTCTTTTAGGTGACGGAAAGTATTATTTCCAAACACGCCTTCCCAGGTAAACATTAAGCCACCCACCCTTAATCAATTCTATTCCTTTTTCCCCCCAACCATCCTTTATCAACTCCTGAGTTCTCATTGTCTCACTACTATATTGTTGTTTTTAGAGCCCAGAGCCGATCCACAGACCACGCCAGTCATCTCTGCTGGTTATCCGAAGCCGTCTGCCCACCTGACACTACGAGACAACGGTTTGCAGGGTATATGTCAGTTTACAGTCTGGTTTCTTCTTTTTGGTGGGACATTCAATTCTGTCAGCTTTTGTGTGATATCATCTAATATAATTATCTTGTAATTATACTACAAATAAATGGTAAACAACAGTAAGGGACCGTCATTAGATGAGCCATGGAGTTTGTTTAGCCAACGCTTGTTTCTAGGACAACAGGGCAACAAACAAAATGGATCATGTGACCAGATATCTTCCAAATAATTTCATGGGAAAGATATCTTGACTGCGTCCTCTCTCATTGTCTCCTCAAAACCCATTGGATTAGAAAGCCTAAGATCCCTCCCCTCTGACCTCCAATGGGTTTTGAGAAGGAGATGAGGAGTGTGGACCCAAGGAATATGTCATTTAGGTCTCTTCATTCAGTGTGCGAGAGGAAAAACATGGAAATTACTGGATATTCACCGTCAAATGGAATTGTGTTATACAGCATGATTCTAAAGTAGATACTGTATTTGTAGTAGAATGAATAGATTTCTCTTAAAATTATGTTGAATGTAAAATTTGGCTGAACATACCCTAGTCCCTTACTAATATCAAACATCTGTAAAAACCATCTGAGCCAAAAGATGTGGCATCACTCATTTAATCTCCAGTACAAACCATGTTCGTTTGCAAATTATTCTCTCAAACGGCGGCATTACTGCACATGATCCCCAAACTTTAAAGACAGCCTTTTTTCAGCTTTTGATCGCCACCTGTAATACATTTCAGAATGCACACAAACACTCGTTCTGAAAGTTAATTAATCAGAACAGCTGGTATTGATTTACTCCTTGGCTGAATTTTCCTTTCTCCAATCCATTCCTTCTTACCTTCCTTCCCTACAGCGCTCATTCGACCAAAGTCAAAAAAATCCAACCACATTTACAATCAGGGGCTTGTCAAATCAGGGGAATTGGCAAAGCAACCCAACAAAATCCTAACCATTATACTTGTTTCTTCTTTATATTATTTTTTTCCACTTTGCCATTGTTCGCCTGTAAATACCAGTACAATATTGCGAACAACTGACTAAGTGAGTAACTAGACTCATGCCTCCCAGGACAAAGCGTCATTAACACTGCATCGTTTTGTTAAGCAATCGCATAGCAGCCCCAGTCAAAAGCCGCCCCGGTTTACAATCCTTTTCTTCACTGACTCTACAGTATTAGCACCTTGATTTAAATAACCGTATCAAAGTAGCTTCCTTTCTCCTTTACAGGCCCCATATCCCTGACCCCCCAGAAAGACCTGCACCAATCCTGCCGCCACCCGGTCCGGTCCTGGGGCAACCAGAGCTTCGGTTCCCACCTCCACAACATGACCTTGTCTCACGGACGACTCCGCATCCCCCGGTCGGGACTCTATTACCTGTATTCTCAGGTGTACTTCCGCTACCCGTCCCTCAGCCAGGACCACCAGGGGCGCACCTCCAGCAACCAACTTGTACAGTGCGTCTACAAGAAGACGTCCTACGCCAAGCCCATTCAGCTACTCAAGGGAGTGGGCACTAAGTGCTGGGCGCCGGACACTCACCACGCCCTCCAATCTGTCCACCAGGGGGGGCTTTTTGAGCTAAAGACTGGAGATGAGGTCTTCGTCTCGGTGTCGTCGCCTACAGCCGTTCGCATAGAGGACTCGTCTAGCTATTTTGGGGCGTTTCTGATTGACCCGTGAGCATGGCGGTGGATGGTCACATAGACGGTACATGGATGTTGACCATTTTAGTACAAGGCTATGGACTTTATATCACCGTGGATATGGGCACTAGCCGCAGACAGAGCACATGCCATTTATAAAACTGTCTCACAGTTGGCTTGGCATTAATGACTCTACATTAGAGTGGAGTCATACGCCAACTGGCCTCCCACTTCGGTTGGTTTAAGTTTACACATCTTGGACACATTTATACAAAGGTATCTTGATTGCAATTGTCTTGCAAAACAAACCTTAATGCGGAACGTCTTAATACGTGCAGATGCAAAAGTATTCAGTAGAAATCGGTTTCTTGAAAGGCAAAAGCAATGGTTCTCTACTTCAGAGCAAACAGCGTTTTCTTCTGTACCACTAGATCGTGCATAGTTAATTTTCAAGTATCTATGAGATAATACCCATGTCGACAGACATAGATCAGGGGACATAATGGAATTGCTTTGGAATATGATTTATACAATGTTTCCCACATCTACCATTTGAACCAAAGTGTCTTAGCAAGTTGGTAGAAAACCGTGGATATATTTTGCCCTAAAAGATTTTGGTGGAGTCCTATTTTTTATCACAGCTGTAATTGCGGCCAAAGGATGTATTTATATTTTTACA
Organism: Esox niger; assembly: GCA_016801105.1. Classification (NCBI taxonomy): domain Eukaryota; kingdom Metazoa; phylum Chordata; class Actinopteri; order Esociformes; family Esocidae; genus Esox; species Esox niger. Next base: position 20,454 of record JACXGJ010008614.1, on the reverse strand, counting down.
TTTAACGTGGTTTTAGTTATGAATCCGCCAACTGAGAATATCGTTACAGGTTCTGGGTGACTGTTTGGGAAAAAACACAATAAACAATGAAGTTCTTTCAGTCATTTGTATTAATCCTTATTAAAAGCAGTTGGTGAGGCTAAAAAGAAGTTAGCACTGATTTGAGCAAAATTCAAAACTCCTGTTTGCGATGTCTAAAGACTGTTTAGCTGTGTATTTGAAACAATAAACCAGATTTACTGTAGCTGTCTTCCTCTTTCACCTTCTCATGACAGGCATGGTGGTTCAGTCTATTAAAATAAAGCCAACATCAGACAATGAGTCACACAAATCTTAAGGAGTGGCTCAGGATGTTGGAGTGCACACTTGTATAATACACTTATTGGTTAGTTACAGGGCAAAAAGCATGCATTAACTCATGTGAGGATTAACATAATATTTAATTTTTTAATCTCTGTTCATTTACATAAAATGGTAGTGATACAAAACCATCGTAGTTAGCATACATACAAAAACAAACAAAACAACACTAGACAGTTTGATATAATATTTTAGCTAGATTTCCACAACAGAAAAATGACAAGTAGCTTATGTATTTTGTTAAAGGGATGCTATAGTCAAACCTTTAAGTTGTATAATAAATTATGGCATACAATGAATACAATAACAGTTAGTCTGGGTGAAGGAAATCCCACTTGTCCTTAAAGGATAAGCCATGGTGTCTAGTAACCATGAATCCAGCTTAAGAGTTATTACCATAAACCCCCAGGGGTTTCAGCTCGTGGTAAAAAGATGTGGTCATTGATCACAGGATGGATTCCCATGCACCATTCATGTTAAGAGCTACACTTGAGTTGCTCGTTCTTAGTGTGGACTTTGATGTTGTTGGAAGGGAAAAACATGACAGGCAAATAGGATAGCATGACAGCAAGCCAAGGGGGAGAAACCATCCACATTTCTTCATGGGAGTAGACAGGCCTGCAGATCTTGGGGTGCACCGTGCCCCTCCCTGATTGATAACAGCCAGCAGTCACAAGGTCTATTCCAAAACTGTCGTGTACAGGATATAGTGACCCATAAATGAACACAATAAATCACAGAATGTCATAAACCTTAAAGCACAGTCTACTCAAAAATGGGTCATATAAATAGGCTAATCTTTTCATGATTGTACCTCTGATCGTTACCGATTAGTTGGCAATGAAGTGCTGTAACGGTACTAACATTCAAACAGCTTTGGCCAAGGCCATCGTTGCAAAAATAACATCCTTCTAATAGTTTTTTGCATCAGTGCCTTAACAGCTAAATAAAAACTTCAGTCAGACTATCAATGCCTCACAGGTTTTCAGAAGCATATGTAAGCATGTTGGAATTTGAAAGAAGAAGTTCTAAGAGATTCATCAAACAAATTTCATTAACTACATTTCCCCTTATATCACAAAACAAACATAAGAGTAGAGAAAATTGTTTTAAATGACTCAGTCCAAAACCTAATAAGACTCAGCTAGCAAATGGGCCATACACATTAATGTTCAAATAATCTCCCAGATCCATCTTGGAAAGGTCCATTAATGTTTCTTTTGGGTTTGAACCTGATCCCAAATTAATGAAACGCATTCAGTTTGCTTTGGTATTTTAACCTGTGTGAAGCCTCCGTGTGAACGGAAAATGTCTAGCTGTAAGCTAAGGTTGGGCAGTGTACAACTGTGCCTCCTTGTGGTCAAAGTGAGAAACTGCAGAATGCATATTTTCAGAGGTTGTTGCTTTATACACCCTTAATAATCAATCAAAAGCATACCATGCTGTATTAAAGTGACACTGTACGAAACATCTCCGGGTCTGTCGAAACCACCATTACATGACAAAAACAACAAAACTAAATGAGAGAAATAATTTTTTTTAGGTATATCAGTATAGCTAACTGTGTAGCTACAACACCAGACAAAACACTCACATTTTGTCCTGACAACCATATGAAAGTGGTCACTCATGACACAGATATTTCAGACAGACATCACAATTTCAATCTTTCCGAAGTCATGCCTAGCTTAGTGACTGAACGGGTTCAGACGTGTTTCGGGGAGGAAAGACAACAAAGTATGTAATGGCAGTGGGGGAATTTATACCTCAGACTCCCGACTTGGTCTTGGTTCCTTCATTATCCTAGTTCTTCCTTGCCGCACATACCCACTAGGCCTGAAAACCGCCCCGGGCTACAGCTAAGAATTTCTCTCAGTTGCTGAAAGTCATTAAGTCCTAATAATTCTCCCCCTGTCCAAATCCAGATCGTCGTTTGGGACAATCCACAAAAGCTAGCTTGTTGTTAATAGGAATCCTCTTGCACTACGTTTGTCAATGGAGTGGTTGGTTTTTCACAGCCACATTTTCACAGAGGAAGGAAACCACAGGCAGGACATGAACATAGTGCAATGGAGTTGGCCTGAACACAGACCAGGTTAAAGGCTGTGGTTCCACAGTGACGTCTGGCCTGAAGCGCTGCAGCCGGTACCGTAGCGTCAGTTGAAGAGGATCGAGTCCGGGTCCCGGTTGGCAATCTGGGCCACATGTTTCAGAATGTCCTTCTTGGTGATGATACCGAGCAACCGACTGCAAGAAAAACAAGGAGAAATGTCAAGGAGGTCTGAAAGCTTTAACATAAAACCCCAAGTACATTTTGTGAATTTCGAAAATGCAATATTTCAGCTGTTCAATGCTACATTAAATGAGTTGGTTACAGATTTGAGGAGTGCTTCCGGACCACAGAACAAGTTCTCTGGCAGCGGCCGTCGTACCCGTTGTGCGTGATGAGGCACTGGCGAAGGCCCAGCTTCCGGAAGATGTCCACCACGATGTCCATGGCCGTGAGATCGGTGACGGTGAACGGACTTAGATCCATGATGCCACGCAGCTTCAAGGGAGGTGGGCTACTGGGGGGCTGTGGGGGCGTGTACTCCGTGAAGAAGATCCTCGACGCGCTCACTATCCCGTCCTGGCGCTGTCTGGCGTTATCTGGAAATGAGAGAGAGAGATGAGTTTAAAGAGTGGCCAGCAGAAACACAGACAAAGTCGAAAGGTGTCGCCTCTGGCAGTGCCATTTCGATGTCGATGGGACTGCTGGGTTGAAAGGCACAAACCGATGACCTGTGGAACGTACCTATTGATATGATGAGGTCCCTGCGCAGCACAAATCCCACCAGGCGCTGGGACTCGTGGGACACCACCACAGGGAATCCACTGTAAGTGGTTTCTGTGATCAGAGACTCCACGTCCCCCACGGTCATGCCGTCCTGGGTCAGCACGGAGAGCGGTGGGTCACTTCGCCGCGGCCTCATCACGTCCATGGCCAGCGTCTTGTGGCTGAACTCCTCCTTGGCCTCCAGGAAGGGGTAGCCGTTCAGGCGGATGTGAGCCTCATAGATGCTCTCACGGCCGATGGCGTCTGCCACCCACTTGCTGGTCATGGCGGCCGCCATCAGTGGCACAATGTACTCCAGCCCTCCAGTCAGCTCGAACATGATCACCACCAGGGAGACGGTCATCCGGGTGACACCTCCTACGGGGGGAGAAGTCAAGAAAAATGTAGGGCAGTGGTGGTGATAATTTGATGCGTTTCAAGTAAAACATGCAGGTTGAGTTTACACACAAAATAACACGTTAACATTTCAATTAAAATAATTGGTTGAATGAAAAACAAACCGTTTGCCGGGAGTGTTTTTGATAGGGACGACAATAAATTGAAGAAAAAAACTCATAAACATGCAAGGCACCCTCATTCAGTAGCCCCGTGGGTCCTACCTAAGCAAGCGGCGGCCCCCACCATGGCGTAGAGGCCAGGGGTGATGCAGTCGGCTCCAGGGGAGCACCAGCCCCGGAAGATCACCCAGTCGTGGTGGTAATAGGCCAGCTGCTCCATGCCTATACCCAGCAGCCTGCCTGCGATCGCCCCCACTGCCAAACTGGGAATGAACAAGCCAGAGGGAACCTGGAGGAAAGGGACAATCACTTATATCAACACTCTGTTCAATCATTCAGGCAATATCTCTGGACGGATGTGATATCTCCCACAACCAAGGCAACAGCAGGAAGCAAGAGGTCCTTCAGTACCTTCATGCCAAATGTCACCACGGTGATGAGCATCTTGAAGACCAACGCCAGGGAGAGCTGCCACATGGCCGTATAGACATCGGCCCCGGCTGGGCGGTCTGGCAGCTCGTTGCTGCTCTTGGTCACGTTGGCGTTGTCGTAGTTGCACAGCTTGGATGAGTCCAGCAACCCGCAGTCGTTGAAGAGCTCTGAGATAAGCTCGCTGGTGCTGGTCCGGGTGTAGCTGTTGGGGAAGGCCACCACGGCTGTCACCGCCGTCACCACCAGCACCTCCAGGACCGGGTAGCGGCCCAGCCATGTGGTCTTCCGCCGCCGACACCAGGCGATGTTGGCACGGATGAAGAAGGCGCCCCAGAGGCCTCCGAAGATGCCCAGGAGGATGAAGGGGATGAGCTCAAGAAGGTGCCAGGGAGTGTGGAACTCCACATAGAACAGCACCAGACGGCTATTGCCGAACGGGTTGATGGAGCGCAAGGTGAAGGCTGCTACCAGCGCCGCAAAGAATGACCGCCACAGGGTTTTTAGCGGGAAGTAGTAGCTGACCTGATGGAGCCATAATGGGGGGGGGGTGGTAACACAATGTTCTAAGTCAAGAGTTCAATGTAATAGTCAGTTTGAGTGTTAACTTATAAAGAGTCTACCTAAAGTGTTTTAGTCAAACAACAGTTTTTCATACAAATAGGACGTGGACGTGCTTCCTACCTCCTCCAGGCTAAAGAGCACTCCTCCAATGGGGGCGCCGAAAGCCACAGACACTCCAACAGCAGCAGCTGCAGATAGAACCTGACCAAAACAATCCAGTACAGAAGAGGATCAATGAGTCATTACACAGACAATGGTCTTTTATTGTGGCCAGCCTAAGGCACACCTGTACAATACTCATGCTGTGTGATCAGTATCTTGACATGCCACACCGGCGAGGTGGATGGATTATCTCATGAATGGAGAAGTGCTCACTTACACAGATTCAGACAGATATGTGAACAATATTTGAGAAATATGCCTTTTGTGTACATAGAGAAAGTCTTAGATCTTTGCGTTCAGCTCATGATAAATAGATGTGTTTATAATTTTGTTGAGTGTATTTTTATGTTTTGTGCATAAATGTATCTAATAATTTGTGCATTTACGCATTCTATTGACACCACCACGACTTGGTTTCAGAGTCAAAGCAATTACATCACCATTATGAAGTCAGCTTTTTCTTCCAGTTTGTTACAAAACATAAATTCCCCTGTCACATATTTTCAAAAGCTCTGGTAAACAGCCCCTCACCTCTCTTCGCTTGGCCTCGTTCTTGCGGTACTTAGTGAACAGGTGGCAGAGGATGTTGGCACAGCAGCAGGCCACATGGACCAGGGGCCCTTCCTTCCCCAGGCTCAGCCCAGACGACACAGCCAGAACCAGGGTCACTGTCTTGATCAGCAGAGTCCACTTCCCCAGGTACCCACGGATGATGAACCCGCTCAAAATAGTTTTGATCTGGGAGAGGGGTGAAAAATCAACAAAACGGGCGAATATACACACCTGCTGCCATTAAGTGGAACAGTGGAAACATCCAACAAGGGGAGCAACGCAGCCGTACCTCTGGGATTCCAGAGCCGCAGGCATAGGGAGCAAAGGCCCTGACCAGGCTAACAGCCAAGAAGGAGAAGAGCAACGCCCAGCACACATACATCAGGTAATTCATAATGTAGGCAAATGGACCCTGCAAAGAGAAACATCACAGTAAGACAGTGACCGGATGCAGTCTAAGAAAAACGACCACGTCCGGCCAGGTACTACAGTTTCAGCCCACCTCCGCGGTGCCGATGATGAGCTCCGCCCAGCTTTTCCACTGGGGACACTTGTCCCTCTCCTGGAAGGTGGTCTCGTTGGACGTCCAACAGCAGTGTTCGTGGTTGAACCAGAACCCGTTCAGACAAACCCCTTCCTTGAGGTCTGTCATCCAGTGGGCGGAAATGTCGATCCCACCGGCCAAAGCCCCTGGAGAAGACGGCGAGGTTGGTTACAAGTGTAAAAGGTGGTCTCCGCCGGTGTCAGTGGGGGCAGGGTTTAGGAGATGAAAACCAATGAAGAGGCAGACTGACCTGACATGAGTCCAATGAGCAGCATCAGCAGCCAGCCAGAGAAAGCGTCGCTGACACTCTTCACCAGCGCCCATGTGGATTCTTTGCTTTTACTTGTAATCTACAAAGACATCAACATTGCCGCTATTACACTAGGATGCTAACGATTCAGACAGAAACACATGAACTCAGGTTGCTACCACACAAAAGAATAAGGACCATTATTAAATATTGTTTTATTTTTCGTTACTCTGAAGTACTTTTTTTTACTTGATATAACTTGCTTCAACTGCATATGTATCAATTGTTAAGCCTAAATATGTGCCTTGGATAACTAATAAAGATAACTAAAAAGAATAAGGACCAGAGTGTGAACATAAAATTTGAGACCTGTTTCAGTCATGTGATGTTGATAAGGGTTTAGTAGGGTTAATAGTTAAAAGGATAAGCCAATATGTAGATCACCTCTCTGTGGCGATCGCGATCTTTGGACTTTTCCCGAACCCAGTCGATAGTGTTGAAGTCCTCATAGGTGCCGACCCCTGGAACAGGCTCATCCAGGAGGTCCATTAGCTTAGGGACCCCATCCACCTCTTCCATACCTGTGTTATCCCCTAAAACAAAGGAGACGGGAGCATTTAAGGAGATAAAGGACACAAAGGAAAGAGGTAAATTAATTTTGAAGCTGACACAGCTTTAGGGATGTATTTTTTCCAGACATCGATTAGGCTGGATCTAACCTTTTTATTTCTTTATTTAGATTTGGCATTGAGCTTGCTTTTAAGCCCAAGACTATGCTGATTCTGTGTTTGAGAAACAGTCCTTGGATGTTTATCTAATCATCGATGTAGCGGCATAATGATGACATATTTGAGGACAACATGCCTTACAACACTGATGTTTGGGTTGTGATAAAGTAGCACAAGTGACAAGTGTCAAATGAATACAACAACGAAGTCACACAAATCCCATGACTTGTTTAAGCACACACAATATTGTGTGTGTGTAATAACAGAACACAAAAAAACAGACAGGAAAACATGGGTCTTGTTCTTACCAGAACCGTATTCTCGGCCCAATGGTGGAACATCCTCCGTGGTGGAGAAGTCTAACGTTGCCCCTGTTATCTCCACCATGTCCTCGTCGCTTGTACTGCTCTCGTTGCTATATCCGGTGTTGTCCATCGATAATGCTTACGGAAATCAAACAAGGCCAGAGTCCAAAAGCAAACACTTAAAAATAATAATCCTCATCTAGCTATTACACGGGTACGCTAACTAGTTGCATGTCGGGGACTAAAATTATATGTGTCGGTGTAAGTTTTACGGACTGATTTACAGGTCTGTAGTCTCAACCCAAGGAATTATATTTAGATAGCGAACATTGTTAGCTAAGATGAACAGCGCACTTGCAGAACGAAGTAGCTAAAAAAGGCTAGTTAGCTCACTAGCTAGCTTACGTTAGCTTGTTAGCACAAGATAGTACCAACCCAGTCACATAACACTTGCAAGCATGAGTAACATAAGCAAGATTATACTAGGTTTATGTGCAAGTCATAAGTCATCATATGACGGTAAAATAAGTTACTGTTATTACTTTGTCAGATGGATATCGAATGAGAATAGCTATGTTGTTGTTAATGTTGTTGTACTACTATTGGTCACTTCCGTATCCTGAATTTCCAAATACTTCCGGCCTCGAAAGACATTACGAGCTGATCCCAGATCGTAACTAAATATCCGTTTTTTTTGTTATCGTGTATTCCTATATTTTTACTAATATTCTGGCTAGCTAAAACTGTGGCGTTTATCTCATAGAAAAGAAATATAATGTTTTTTGCATTGAATTAACAACCTAAATAAAAACAAGAATGGTAAAACTTAAGCTGGCCAGCAGATATAATGTCTCCAGAAGACACTATGGCCTGGTTTCGAACACACCAATTAAGCACAGTTTCGGACAAAAAAAGCTCAATTGAGTTTTCTATTTAAGTAGATTTTTTTCCTGGACTAGGCTTAATCTGTGTCTGTGAGCTAGGAGTCTAGCTAAAATATTCAAAGCTGCCACCTGGTGGCTATCAAAATCACAATTATATTGTGTTACTTCTCTCCAATTCACCCAAAACAGTCAAGGCCAAAATCGAACACCTTTTTAATTTGCTTTATTTTGGCACCAGTTTGAAATTCCTTCTGCAGCACACAATACAAGTCAATATGAGCTACGTATTGGGCAAACATCTCCACAAGCAAGCAGCAGCAAAGGATATTAGCGGGTGTGCACGTTCGCCCAAAGTGGGGAACGATTCTGGCCGGGGCAGCAGTTTTTGTTACTACACCTGTAATGCATTGGCCCAGTGTGGGTAGAACCAGGCCCAGCTCCAGGATGAAATGACCAAGGGGGCATTTTTTATGAATGAGGGGGCATATCTAATTAACATACCACTTGCAGTGTTTATGGTGAAAAACAACTTGGGGGGGACACAGATTCCATGTGAAAGGGCTTGGGTATTACATATTTGGTGAGTGCCTCATTCACGTTTTCTGAAACAAGCCTAATATTTTCCAGCTGCTGTTCACATTGGCATGATCTAGGACCAACGATTTAGACCCTGCAGTCTGCACACATTGTAATTCGGCTTTGCTCATCAAATCCATGTTGACTCTCGGTTGTGTGTACTGTTTCCCTGTGTAGCTCTGTTTGTAGAGCATTAAGCTTGGAATGCGGGGGTTGGTTTTCAAGACCTCATGAGGGGCAGGAATAAAAATGTATGCACTCACTACTGCAAGTCATTCTGGATATGAGTGTCTCCAAACTGACATAATATTTTTAAAAATAACTTAGGTTTTTTTTCTTGGCGCGGATGACAGTGCTTCTCCATTTTAACCAGTAGAGTCAGTATGTTTTTTAGGATGTGCTCCAACAAAACGAATTTACCCCTGGTTCGCACATCAGCAATGTATATGCTAGAGATATACAGTGTTTGAACACATCCTTTACACCATTTGTAATATCCGTATCCTACCGTTCTTTGGGCTTTGAGATATTTCACTACTCTGCCCAATGTCGGACCAGGGTAGTGCAGTTTTTTCTGTGGCTATCCCACTGCATTGTAGAGGCTATCTTGATAGCAACTGACAGAAAAGGTTAAGGGTTGTCTAAAAGGTTAAATGCTCATTCCATTAAGGTGGCGCCCCCTGTTGTATGTGGTGAGCTGGGCATCAACTCATACTGTCACAGCTCCCAGCCTGGCTCACAGTGTGCTGTCGGCTGAGAGGGAAAGGGGCTCTGTATTGCCCCTCACCCTAAGGCATCACATGCATGGGAAGACAGATTTCCTTGGATAGGTTGCCAAGCCGGCTTAGGATCAGATTTTCACATACTGTTTTGTACATTATCCCCACATTTAGGGAACCTGGGTTATAGACACTGAACTAACATGCTCCATTTCCAGCTGTACCTTCCCTAACAAACATGGTAAATGCACAGGAGACTATTATTCGTTCCAACCTGAAAAGCTCCAGTTCCTGACATCAGCAGGGCATTCATCAGAAAATGTTTTGTTCATGTAGCTCCACACTGACTGAGATCTATAATACCTCTTAAACTGAAGGAAGCAACTTCAGAATATTGGTCCTGACAGGTTATTGCAAGAGCTTTGTTCATACAAAGTGTGCCATTGTAACCAAAAGATCCCACCATGGATTTGCACTTTCCATTCTGGGACATATACATGTAAAAAGTCAAGTGACTGGAATGGCAATTGCAAAATGTTGATTTTAGGGGTGAATACATTTTTGTGAATTTCACCGTGTGCATGGGGATATTGACTTACGGTAAAATTCATTTGAGTTTCATTCACCTGGCATAGGCAATCCGATTCATCTGCATAGGAAAATAAGCCTGTTAAGGTTTAATAATATCTGTCTACTATAATAGAGCAGTTCTCACACACGAGGCATCGAGAAGTGAGGTTTTGTAGGTGTATTTTACCCACAAAAAACTATATTGGATGAGTCGATAACATTATTGAAGCAAAAAATTAAGATTAGCACTGAAAATATACATTAGTTACAGAACAATCTGGAAACTGACAAAGTCAATATTAAACACAATAGTAAAGCATTATAAGGATACAGAACACTTGAATCATAATTCAGAAAATGTGATCAGGGAGTGAGCAGTAAGGAGCAGACAATGAGATATGACAGTGAGTTAGGACAGTGAATAGGAAAGGAGGACCAGTGAGGAAAGGCATTAAGGAAGGACAGTGAGGAACAGCAGTGTGGAAGGATAGTGGGTAAAGAAAGTAAGCCGTGGAGAGTGGAAAATGACAATAGAGGACAGTGGGGATTACCTGGGCTCCTGGCATGGGGGTGAATGGATGTGTGCCGAAGGACAGGCTGGTTGTACCTCACAGGCTGGTGTGCCATCATTTGACAAAATATCCTAGTACCAGGTAAATCTCAAAATGTCAGTGAGTTTAAGAAGTGCTCCTGGACTAGTGGAAGCCAAAATGTGACTTGACATTATGACTTGCATTGTTGCTGAGGTAACTTGTAATTAAATATAATATTCCAGATTTTGAAAAATATCAGCTAATAGCAAATTGCTTGTGTTGTTTATTTTATTGAAAATGTTTATTTTATTGAAAATGTTTTACTTTTTTAATCAAAGGTGCCAATTATTTGTGAGTTGACTGTAAATCACTTTTGTAATAAAATAAATACTCAATTATGAATTAATTTGACTGATAGTTATTCTTTAAGATTAAGATTGGGAACATCAGTAATAACCTTTGCGAGTGCTTTAGTGCATGTTAGCAAGGCAAGGCAATTGTTTAAACATTGTAAGACTTTTTCTTCTGGCATTAGTCGTGTTTAATTAGTCAGGTTTACAGTGAAGTTACTTAGTTTATCTTTAGACAGTTAACTTGTGTGCACTGTAAAGCAAAACCGTGTCTGTTACTTTGAACAAATGTATTCATCAAGAAAACAACTTGAATTATAAATAACCTAAATATCTTAAGAGTACTACTTGATTTTTTAACTTTTCAGATCTGTTGTTACATCACAATTTCAGCATTTGAGCATCAGATGATACACTTTTATTTGTTTGCTGGTTGCAAAAGTATCCATGAAACACTTTTCCAAGATTTTGGCTTTGCTCATAAAAAGCTGTAACATAGTAACCTACAATAAATTTGTGGATGAAATTAAATCTTTTTGAATGATTAATGTATAGTAATTTATAATGTAAGGATAAGCAGCAGCCAAGAGATAAAAAATACCACACACACACAAATAAAAAAGTATCAGGAGGGGTCTGTAAATGATCTAAATCCAGCTGCAAAGTTGTTGAATTCCCAATATAAATTGCAAATATGTAAAATATAATGTGTTCTGAATCACAATGTTCTGTAAATTCATAACACAGTATTTTATATGATTGAAATTCAATTAGCCAAATATAATGTACTTAATAGTGTCTTGCAAATATGTACAAAATCTTACTAAATGCTGTGTGACCAGGTAGAACTGCTGTATTTCACATGCTACAGGTCAGGACAGTTGCACACAACCAGACTTCTAGCTTCTGATGTTAACAAGAACGTTTAAGGATCCTGATGATTGTTCAAAGAGCATTGTATCACCTTTAAAGTACAACCCAATCAATACTGGAATACAGCAAAATCTCCAAGTTTGTTATAAAAGACTTGGAAAGACAGTGTTTCGAAACACTGGAATTTTGCATACACAGCAAAAAAACGACCAAAGATCAACCACCAACAGCAAACAGTCTCAGTTTTAAGTGTAATCCACACCAGAATGTAGACTTTCATGCAAACATATTTAACCCAATGCAACAGTTTCATCCAATCTCAAATCATTATCTGCTTGGAAGTAATTAATAGAATTTCAGTATTTGTTTCTTCCTTTTATCCCACTAATGCAAAGACCAGGATAAAAACACCAATTCACTCACGTTAATCGGGAAATAGATCCACATTTTCATAACATAAACAGCATGCTTTTGAAGGTAAAGTTTCTTGGCCCAGAGTTTGTTAACTACAAATGTATTATATGAAATAAGTCTTCTTGTGTAAGCTTGGGCTAAATTGATATTTGGTTCCATGAAAGGGAGGAAATATTTGTCCACCCACTGAGAACTTCATTCTTTCACCTTCCTGACCTCTTAGACATGTCTAGCAGAACATTTGACAAATGATTGATTATTCACAGAGAACATGATATCCATGTCAAAAAGATTGGAAATGGTAGCTGGCATTAAATACTCTGCATATTCTTACAAAACCAGTTTGAGAACTGAGTGTAGTCGTCACAAGTGTCTAATGTAAAATGTTTTCTTTTGGTGCTCTACTCTACATCATCTAGATACAACTTTAAAGGTGTCTATAGGTGCTTTGTCCAATGTTTGACTTATAAACTAATGGTTTGTACCCATTCATTTTTCGAAGAATATATATTTTATACATATGAACTTAATTGTCACACCCTGTCAATAGCTAAACATATAGGCTTGTTTTACTCAATTGTTTTCTCAGACTTGAAAATATTATTAAAGCTATCATCATAGCTTGCAACTCCTGGGTTGGTTGCAGATGTTCAGCAACAGATATGGGACAAACTAAGCGGAGTACGAGCTGCACCTAGCCATGAGAAGACAAACACACTCGCTAAAGCTCAGTTCAAGAGTGTTTAAGAAATTCTAAGCCTCATATCTTTACCAAAACAGAGACGGGGTGACCTCTTTGTTATTGTATCAATGCGATATTGGTCTAACCCAGTAACTGGTCCACAGAGGAGATTTTATCTTGACCGTTGTCAAATATTTGACATGGCACGTGTGAGGAAGAGAGAGAGTGAAAAGAGATAGCAAAAGATAGAGCGAGTTGAGAGTAGGGTATATAAGCAGAGTTTTCTGAAATAACCTCGGCTAAGCTAAAGAGAAACTGACTCCTAGCTGCCTTCCAAACCTCATATCCCCACCTAAATATACCAAAGGAAATATCCCATCATGCACAGCTCAAACATCAGCAAAACAATAGGAGTGTGTCTGGTTTCTCTGATTCTTGCACATCAGGTAAAGCCTTTTTGGATATTCTTTTCACTTTCTGTTAGCAAATGTACAGTTACCATGTATATCCAGAGGTATTACATTTCTTATTGTGTACCCTGTATGGCAGTTGTGTGCGGGTCCCATTGGAAGCCTTGATTCAATGCTGAGCTTCCACCAGGGTACCAAGACCCTGGAACGGAAAGCCCGCACCCCTCTGTGGAGGTTCATAGGTACCAAGCCCATGGGGGCCTACTGCCGAGACCATTTTGAGTGCTCCACCCAAATCTGCAGGTTTAATATAGCTACCTAATACATTAGACATCCATTTAATTGTTTGTGTTTTTCCTATTATGTATATCAACTGTCCCTTTTCTCTTTTATAGAAGGGGTCACTGTGCTCTCAGTCATGCAGATCATTCCTAGACATGGAGGAGCCAGAGGGTACTTTTCCCCTAACAGAAGACTTACGAATGCACAGTGAATTATTCAATCCTGTCGGGAAACTTTAAAGACGTGGTGAAGCCTATCAATGTGCAAACTGTTTAAAAATATTTTATGAAGGCCTGGGACTTAACCTTTTGAAAATCTTTCTCAAATTGGGGTATAGTCAACTTACATGACCATAAATAGCACTTTAACTTTTATTTCAAAATAAGTACTGTATAATGCTCCATCTCAAAACAGTGATCACCAGTCAACATCATATCCACTGTTATTGACAAACTTTATGACAGGGCAAAATTGACGTTTTGTATGCAACATTTTCTGATTGGAAGAGTATACTATGAATATGGACCTTTCATCAATGTACTGTTCATATAGGCTACGCTAATGTACTGTAACAATTTTTGCTTACTCAGGTCAAATGTATATTTTGGGATTGTCCACAGAAATTCTATTATCAAGAAGCATTATGTCCCAGGAATTTGAAAAATAAATAACACAGCAGAGATTTTCTCCCAAATTAAAGCAATAGATAAATATTTGTTCATGGGTAAACTGTAAAATCAATGTGTCTGTCCACATGCCACCTGTTCAATTAAAGAAGACAAACTAAATGTTGCAAAAATAAAAGAGACCTTCTGCTGAGTTTCATCTTCTTGTTAATCCAAAGACAGTTTGGATGTTACTGATGACCTAAGTTCAAATATTTGATTAACTTAAACACATTTAATGAATAATAAATATTATATTCATATTATAGTTGTGCTTTACTGTGGAAAATATAGGTATTCATACTCTTAAATCACTGTACAGTTTACCATACATTTCCTATTTAAATGTATGATATGGTTTAGACATGATAAACTGTATAGGCCTAAAGCAGTAGCAGTCACTGGCAGTGTAATAGATACCATGACCAGAACACTCTCTCCTGGACCCTGACATTTGCTTCCCTCTCATGTTCTTATCCAATGGTGTGACTATAAGCCTCTCTGTTAGAGAGAATGTCCCCAAGCGTTCAAGGCTGAAAATCACTCAAAACTAGCAACGTCATGAGGAGCCGAAGTAATTCTGGGGTGAAACTCGACAATTATGGTCGGATGGTAAGCAAAACGATACTCTGTCACCAGGTGAGTGTACTTAAACCGCATCACAACAATAGGTTTCCATTTGTCTTGCTGTTACTGCAGTAGCATTTTCATGCGCAGAGTTCAGCTCATGTTAACCAAATGTGAATTATTATTGTTTTGGAAAGCAAATATATTAAGTTACATAGTCTGCAAACAAATAATGGTTACAAGTAACCTACTGGGATTCACAAATTGTGTAAATGATTGTGTAAGTTGATTATGAAAATCAACTAAAGATTATTGGAAGAAATAAACTGCTAACAATCTCCATCGATATATGAATTATTGTAAATTAGTGGTAATGCATTTAAACAAATGGGTTTCATGTGTATATTAGGTACAGTATAGTATGTGCAGAATTGAATCCTAATCTGCGGGCTCATCAAATGTTGCTGAATGTGACTGAGGAGGTTTTATGTGGGTGTTGTGATCAGGATCCGGTGACGGGGCTTCTCCCGGGTGACCCAGGTACCCCTCATGCCTGGGTTCGGGACAACGTCTACTCCATCCTGTCTGTCTGGGCCCTCAGCCTGGCCTACCGTAAAAATGCTGACAGGGACGAGGACAAGGCCAAGGCCTACGAGCTGGAACAGGTGCGGCAGAGCTACCAAACAGCACCGTCTGTCTCATAACAGGATGACTTTTTGAAATTTGAATGGGAGTAACAAGTGTTATTTACGCAATGCCTGGCTGTGACTGTAACCCCTATAATTATCTTCACAGATGTCCCATGTATAGGGCAGATCATTATGCCGGCGACAGGTTTCGTGTCTGTGTGTGTGTGTGTGTGTGTGTGTGTGTGTGTGTGTGTGTGAGTGTGTGCTTGTGTATGTGTTTGCGTATTTCTGTTGCTACAAGGAAATGCTAGCAGGCACACCATTTAGCTGGGGAACAGGTTTCAGGTTACGTTGAATCTGCTGGCAGATAGACTAGGTTGAATGTCATGGTAAGACTGCTGACTATCGTTTCAGTCCCTCTCACTCTGTCTGTCCCTCTGTGTCTTCCCACAGAATGTAGTAAAACTCATGAGGGGTCTCCTGCAGTGCATGATGAGGCAGGTATGCAGGCAAGGACTGAGCCATTCATAAGCAAAGGGAATAGTTGAACTACACTTCAGTTTGCTTGCTGGCCTATTTGTTGTCAAAGGAATTCAAAGGAAAGGTCATTCTGTTTAAATAAACCCTTATGATTTAGTCAGTCGATCAACACATCTTTTATAGAACTTGACTGGTGGCTATTCGTGCAGTATCAGATTCAATCCTGCAGCTAAACATTTTACAGTGATAAAAACCTAAAAATAAATTGTCTCCATGGTATTGATTATTGTTCCATGTTTTTCCCCAGCTAGACAAAGTGGAGATGTTTAAATACAGCAAGAGCACTTCTGACTCCCTGCACGCCAAGTATAACTCCCAAACCACTGCCACGGTGGTGGGAGACGAAGAGTGGGGCCACCTTCAGGTGGATGCCACCTCCATCTTCCTGCTGTTCCTGGCTCAGATGACTGCATCAGGTAAACTGAACTCTGTGCCTTATCCTCCTCTTAAACCTCAACGTGCAGCTGTTCTTCTGTCATTCCTGTCCCACTGCCATTGGCAGGCCTTCACATCATCTACACTCGAGATGAAGTCGACATCATCCAGAATCTCATGTTCTACATCGAGGCTGCATACAAAGTGGCAGTAAGTCGTCCTTTTGACGTGCTGTTCACTTTTTGCGTATTTCGTCAGTGTGCTTCAACAGCCTCTGGTCAGGAAATGTTAACCGGTTGTCCTTCATTTGGATTTGTCTTGATTTTGTTAGGATTTTGGAATGTGGGAACGCGGGGACAAGACAAACCAGGGGATTCCTGAGATCAACGTCAGCTCAATCGGCATGGCAAAAGTAACGTGCATTTCATGCAATAAAACCCAACATGTACATCAAGATTTGTTGGCTTGTTGGAATAATACTTAGAGACCACTGTTAACAGTGCAGAGTCAGCAAAATTCCCTTTTACATTTTGCTTGTATAGCTGACATAGTTATACAGAGCAATTTTGGTGAGAGCATACATTTTTGTATTTTATGAGTACTAGCTCCCCATGCAATCAATTCCACAACCCTGGCTCTGATAAATGAACTATAAGGGACACCAATAAAATGCAGCCAATTATCAATGACCTTCTCTCTTTTCTTTCAGCACCTAGCCACTTAAATATGACATTTACAGTGGATGATCTCCTTGAGTATTATTTCATTATAATCATAATGTGCACACATTAACAAAGCAATTGTCATTTTAACAACAGCAATCTGTTTCCCCATGTGTGCCGGCAGGCTGCTCTTGAGGCCCTGGATGGGCTCAATCTGTTTGGAGCCAAAGGCAGTCATGAATCTGTAGTTCATGCACTTGCCGATGATATTCAGCGCTGCACGGTAAGGGCTTCTGAAGACCACCATTTCATGTCACTAAAGAGAAAATAACGTGTCTTCTCTGGCTTTCCACCTTCAGTCCATCCTCAGTTCCATGCTGCCAAGAGCCTCCACGTCCAAAGAGGTGGACGCCGGAGTGCTCTCTATAATCTCTTACCCAGCGTTTGCTGTCGAAGACATTGACATTGTTAATGTCACCAAAGAGGAAATCATTACCAAGCTGCAGGTGAGGATTTCCTCATCCTTATTTGGAGTTAATTCATCACTGTGCATTATGCTATAAATCAACTATTTAACAGTATTGTATACCGGCAAGAAGAATACGGTGTGACACGTGTGGTATGTTGGAATAGCAAAATATTCTCCCTGTTACATCTGATCACTGTATTGGTTAACAATGAATCACGAGGTTAATGATGACGACACGGTAGAGTGGGCACATTGGCCCATGTAATCGACCTGTCATCATGTGCCTCGGTCTTCCTTCCCAGGGGAGATATGGATGCTGCCGGTTCCTCAGAGATGGACACAAAACCCCAAAAGAGGTGAAATTACCCATATTTAATGTGTTGCCCCTCATATTCAACCGAATATTTACCCTTACAGCCTTTCTCCTAACTGTTGAATTTGCTCAGTTGGTCATTTTTTCATGTTTACATATTCTAGGACCCTAATCGCATATACTACGAGTCGTCTGAGTTGAAACTCTTTGAGAATATTGAATGTGAATGGCCCCTGTTCTGGACTTACCTCATTCTGGATGGGATCTTCATCAACAGCCCTGAGCAGGTCAGTCAAAGTGATATGGAATGGAATATCCCTCAGGTGACGGCAGCCTTCTGAAACTAAATCCGTTACTTTGTGTAATTTCTGGATTCTATTTGGATCATGAGCTTGTCCTGGGTCTTCAGGTGCAAGAATACAGAGAGGCCCTGGAGGCCATTCTGATCAAACAAAAGGACGGAATCAGTCTGGTTCCTGAGCTCTACAGTGTCCCGCCAGACAAAGTGAGGCCACACATATCTTCATTAAAAACAGCAATATTTGAGTCAGCTTTAAAATATACATCGGGGTTAAATGTGCAACGTCCGTGTTGGTTGTGACAGGTTGATGAGGAGTATGCAAATCCTCATTCTGTTGAGAGGGTTCCCATGGGAAAACTACCCATTAAATGGGGACAGTCTCTGTACGTACTGGGAAACCTGCTGGCTGATGTAAGTTCATTGTTCAATGCTTTCTGTATACCACCCAGCATCAAGCAAGGCGTTTATTAACCTTGAAAGTGGATGTGTCGTTTTGTAGGGCCTTTTAGCCCCAGGGGAGATTGATCCTCTTAATCGCCGGTTGTCCACTGTGTCCAAACCTGATGTGGTGGTTCAAGGTGAGATGATTTCTCTGGATGGTCTGGAAAAATGCAAGATATTGACGCCAGAAAGAGACTACATGTATTTTGCAATAATAACGTGTGAACTAATCCAATACAGCATAATTAATGCCAGTAATAAAAGAACACATTGGAATATGATTAACCTGTCACAGTAGTTCACATTATTACCTTGTGGTTCCTTGTTAAAATAATTTATAACACACACTGGAGACTCTCCTCAAGATAAGGTGCTTAATAACAGAAGCTGCCCTTAAACTATATTTAAATAGACATATACTTCCCTGTCTGGTTTGCTTTCAGTGTCTATCTTCGCTGAGACGGAGCATATCAAAAATCTGTTGCTGAAACAAGGGATAGATGCTGAGACGGTAGAGGACATTCACCCTATCAGAGTCCAACCGGCCAGGGTGTTGAGCCACATCTATGCAAGGCTAGGTGAACTGAACACTACACCTAGAGGTCAAGCAAAAGGACATATACCCAGCTTTATGTTTGTGGTACAGATGCCTCAGCAGGAGTATCTTGAATTGTTTTGTAAATTATATTGAATGGATGTGTTTTTTGTAGGGGTTGATGCATTTTTCGTTTAGTAAAAGTCAACCCTGACACTTAAAAAGAAATCCCATCATCACGGTTCATGGAAGGCAAGACACAAGGCACAGAGCGTATACTGGGAAACATCGTTTGGATATCTTTCTTCCACAAACAAAAATAACCAAAGGAGTGGCAAATCACAAACTGCGGCACAACACAAATGGCACAAACAATGATCCAAAGAACATGGAGATACAACTGAACTTACATAGGGTCTCCACTTAGAGGCAATGTGGAGCTGCTGCCCTCTAATAGGGCCCAACCAAAACCGCATGGCAGAGATGCCTAGAGGCACCTCTGCGGTCATGCTCTGACTGTGGCCCTCAGGTGCATAGAGATGCCTAGAGGACACCAGCCAAGACCTGACAACCATGCTTTAGAGGTCCTAACAACAATACAATTTGACATTGTCTGTTGTTTCTGTTTCCCGCTACATGATCAAATTCAGTTATAGCACCTGTGATCGCTTTTTCCAATACGTGGCTTTTAGAGACAATTTCTGTTATGTCTATGCCAGATTTAGAAATAAAACCAACGGCCATGGTTGTCCCAGTAACTCTTCATGGTGTTGCCCAGCAGGTCGTAACCAGAGACTTGGCCTCAGCGGAAGACCATACAAACGTATAGGCACCCTGGGGACATCAAAGTTCTACATCATCCGTAACACCGTCTTCACCTTCACGCCCCAGGTTGTTTAAAGCTCTGTCTGTATGTGTTGGGCAAGAGAGCTGCCAGCTGGCGATGACACTCTCCCTGTCTCTCTCTCCCTATGTTCAGTTCATTGATCATCAGGAATTTTACTTAGCATTGGACAACCACATGATATTGGAGATGCTGCGCAATGACCTGTCCTACCTGGCTTCCCGCTGGAGAATTACGGGGTGTCCCACCGTCACCTTCCCCATCTCGTCCAACATGCTCAGTGAGTCACCTGACCAGGCCACGCCACCCCTTTTCGGGGGCCCTAAGCAAAACTTCATTTTGGGGCCCCCTCTCCCCTAGTGGTCGGGTGCTCATTAACAATCTGGGGGCCCCTGGGAGTTGGAGGCCCTTATGTTGCTTATGCCCAGGGCCGACCCTGGGTAAATGTGAATGTACTCTGAGCAATCCACTTTCTGGAACTGTATTGCAGCTGATGACAATAAAGAGCTAGACCCTGCGGTATTAGCAGTTCTGAGGAAACTACAAGATGGCTACTATGGAGGAGCAAGGTATGGTGTGGCTCATTAAATATT
>JACXGJ010008613.1:0-26622 GCA_016801105.1 Esox niger | reverse complement strand
CACGTCGTTGCTACTATATATAAATGCATGTCATCCCAGAGACTGGCGGGGGACGTCATAACACACGTCGTTGCTACTATATATAAATGCATGTCATCCCAGAGACTGGCGGGGGACGTCATAACGCACGTCGTTGCTACTATATATAAATGCATGTCATCCCAGAGACTGGCGGGGGACGTCATAACGCACGTCGTTGCTACTATATATAAATGCATTTCCTCCCAGAGACTGGCGGGGGATGTCATAACACACGTTAAAACCGTAACTGCTAATCAACACTGAGGTGCAATTACATCAGCATCCTATTCCTTTCCAATTTACCATTGGTAAGACATAAAGTCATGCATTGGCATTGAATGCTGCTCCTGCTAGTGTGCGTGTGTGTGTGTTTGTGTGTGTGTGTGTGTGTGTGTGCTTGCGTGTGTCTGTGTGCGTGTGCGTGTGAAGATAGAGAAGTAATAAGAATCAGAATGAGTTGGTGATGGCTGTCATAAAATATGGCAGGTTGTCCTATTTATAACCTATCAGATTCATGATTACCAATGGTGACAAATGGTGACAAAGTAACTATTTTGTCACCATTTGATAAGATCTGAACCACTCAAGGACTGTTTCCGGAGAATCCTACCCAATTCTCCAGCCTATCTATAAGTGTTCTATGATCTACAGTGTCAAAGGCTGCACTGAGATCAAGTAGAACTAGAACCGTTATTTTATCGGAATCATTATTCAGCCGTATATCATTTAAAACTTTAATCAGGGCCGTTTCAGTACTGTGGTGGGGTCGGAAGCCTGACTGAAATTTGTCTAAGAGACCTCTTGAGGTCACAAAATTGCTGAGCTAATTGAATACAACCTTCTCAGTTATATTTTCTATAAAAGGGAGATTAAAAACAGGTTTGTAGATGTTCATTATAGATGCATCCAGTGATCTCTTTTTTAATTGGGGCTTAACAGCAGCTGTTTTTAGAGATGTTGGGAAAATGCCTGATGGCAGGGAGCTATTAACTATTTGCTGCAGGTCTATTGTTATAGAGTTCTAAATTGTTTTTATGAAGTCTGATGGCAGTGTGTCAAGACAACATGAGTTCTGATGCTTTCTGCTTTATTGGGTTTGTAAGCTTGTCGACCATGACTAATAGAGTGTGGGTATTATTGATATTCTTGTTAATCATTCCGGATAAATGTTGCAGTCTGGCTCTACGCAACTCATTGTTGAAGCTACCGAGGCTTTGTTTTTAGAAGTCATAGTGATTTTGAAGTTTAGTTTTACTCCACTTATGTTCCGCTTTCCTACATTCTCTTTTCAGGGTGCTTACCATCATGTTGGTTCTCCACAGTATTTTCTGTTAGCTAGTTTTCTTTACCTTTACAACACGATCCATGACATTCAATATTCTGACATTAAAATGATCAAGGAGTACATCAACTGACTCAGCACTTATTGTTGGAGAGATAGCTATGGCTTCCATAAACTGAACATTGGTACTCATTAATGTACCTATTCTTTAGAGAAACAGAGTTTACTGGAACATTCGGCGTGATAAGTGATTAAAAAGACACTGAAATGATCAGACAGGGCCATGTCTTTAACCATGACAGAGTAAATATTGAGACCTTTTGAGATAACCAGATCCAAAATGTGGCCTTGATTGTGTGTACGCTCTTTCACATGCTGAGTGAGATCAAAAGTTTAAAGTAGTGCAAAAAGAGATCTGATATTAAGACAGATATAATAGGGGTTTCTGGGCTAGTAGGTTGACGTGTTACACATAACTGATTAGACAAGTTTACTTCAAAAGTTGCATGGACATTGTTCCTTCTATTTCTAATCAACACAGGAATAGAGATATTGGTTCCTAGCTTGTACTCAAAACAGTCGGCATTGGTATTTTCACTATAGCAGGGACCCAAAGCACATCATTGACTACATTCTGTGCTCTGTGGAAATAAAGGACAAGGTTGTTGATGATGTGGCATTTGTCTAAGCAATCGTTTTAAACGAGGGGGAGGGGTGGGGCGAAGGGAGTGTGTTGGAGGAGGAGAGGGAGAGTTTGGGGGAGAGGATGAGTTTGATGGAGGGGGAGAGGGAGAGTGTGGTAGAGGGGGAGGGTGATTGTGGCAGAGGGAGGGAGGGGGAGTGTGGTAGAGGGGAGGAGGGGGAGTGTGGTAGAGGGGGGGAGGGGGAGTGTGGTGGAGGGGATGATGGGAGTTGTTGTGCCCCCATTTGGGACAAGGACAACTTCTCAAAGCATTGGGTGATTTTAGGACACATGTCAATAGACTGAGTCTGCTAAATATTGTTGCAATAAAGTACACTGTAAAATTGTTGGAATAGAGTGTAAAAAATATAATGAAAAACCTTTGGACTTCACTTTGTATACAGTAGATTTACTTTGAGACAAATCTATTGTCACAGCCTAGAAATACTGTTAACATTAGTATCTCAAAGCATTTGCATATCATCATCCTCAAAGCCTGTGGTGTGTTTTTGTCCTCTGTCCTAGGTCCTGACAGAGCTGAAAGAACTGCGGGTGTTGTATCTCCATGGCAACAGTATCTGTAAGCTTTCAGAGGTGGATAAGCTGGGCGTCCTGCCCTTCTTACATACACTCACGCTGCACGGCAACATAATGGAGAACGACGGGGGCTACAGGTACAGACACTCAACAGCGTGTTGATGAAATGGACAGGTACAAGTGATACCATTACAGACAGTACACTTACACCTGCAGACACAGGCTGCCTCCAAGATGCCTTCCCTTAGTTCCAGACGGTAGGGTTGTGGTGGGGTTTATTCGATAGCATGCTCTTCTAGCGGTGCTATCTGAATGTTGGTAGGTCTGTTTGCCAAGTGCTATGTGAATCTGAGAGCTAGGCAGGCCCAGATCTATTCCCCACATAAACACTGCAAACGGAATATGAATTAGGTATGCCCCCCTTAATAAAAATGCCCCCTCAGTCATTTCATCTTGGAGCCGGGCCTGGGCCTGTGTAACAGGTGTCAAGTTAAGAGTTGCAGCTGTGTAACATTCTGAAAGGTGCTCTAATGGAGCAAAAAGAGTTGAGTCCCATTACACCTCGCCCGGATGCCCGTTGCCAACACAAAACCTCAGCAGAGTTCTCCCTCACTGCAACCAAGCCAAGTTTCTACAGGTTTAGTGCAGTCACATGTCACTTAATTCCCTGATGCTGTAGCTCCATGGTTTTCTTCAGAGAAAACGTTTCTTTACCAGAACAAACCTTATGTGTTGGCTTTTCATGTGTGGGTTTGTAGGGGGTATGTGATCGCAGCCCTGCCTCACTTGAAGACACTGGACTTCAGCGCCGTTACGCGACAGGAGCGTATATTGGCCCAGATCTGGCATCGGCCTGGCATGCGTGGCAAGAACACACCGAAAAACCAAAACGTCTGATGCAGAACAACCTGGAAGGGGGAACAGTCTCACCCACAGAGATTATCACAACTATGGCATCATGTAAAAGTACAATATGAATCTACTCATCAGAAATACTGTATAAGCACTGTGCAGAGGTAATTGAGGTTGTGATTTCTGCTTAAGTGATTTTGATCTGATTGATTTAACAGGAAAAAATATACATCTAAATCAAACCCTCTCACACAGCTTTTTGCGCATTACATCCCTGTAATAAAATGAGAATTGAACTCACTTTACTATGTTAATCAATATCTCAATGATGGTAAAGTACAGCTTAATTGAACAAAATGTAACCCTTACTATGCACATTTACAGTCCCCTCCAAACGTATTGGAACAGAAAGGCAAATTCCTTTGTTTTTGATGGTCACTGAAAACATTTGGATTTAAGGTCAAAAGATGAGTTCAGATGTTCAGCTTTAATTTCTTGGTATTCACATCTAGAGGTGTTAAACAACTTAAGATATTTCACTGTTTGTATTAGACCACAGCATTTTTAGGTGAGCAAAAGTAATGAAACAAATAATCTTAAAGTAAATAACATTTAATATTTGGTGGCATAACCCTTGCTGGCAATAACTGCCTCAAGCCTGCGACCCATCGACATCATTAAACTGTTGCATTCTTAATTTGTGATGCTATTCCAGGCTTTTACCGCAGCGTCTTTCAGTTTGTTTGTTTCAGGGTGTTTCTCCCTTCAGTCTCCTCTTACGGAGGTGAAATGTATGCTCTATTGGGTTACGGTCAGGTGATTGACTTGGCCAGTCTGAAACCTTCCACTTTTTTCTCCTGATGAAGTCATTTGTTTTGTTGGCAGTGTGCTTTGGGTCATTGTTCTGCTGCATGATAAACTTCCTACCGATAAGTTTCAATGCATTTCTCTGTAAACTGGCAGACAAAATGTTGCAGTACACTTCTGAATTAATTCTGCTGCTACCATCATCAGTCTCATCATCAATAAATATTAATGAGCCTGTTTCAGAAGCAGCCATGCACACCCAAGCCATGACATTACATCCACCATGCTTCACAGATGAGCTTGTTTGATTCGGATCATAAGCATTTCCATTCTTTCTCCACACTTTGGCCCTTCCATCACTTTGGTAGAGCTTAATCTTGGTCTCATCAGTCCAGATGAGTGGGTTCAAAGAAAGGGTGGTATGTCCTAAGTTGTTTAACACATTTAGATGTGAATCCCAGGATATGAAAGCTGAAATTCTGAACTCTTGTCTCATACTCATCTTTTGATCTTAAACCCAAATGTCTTCAGTGATCAACAAAAACAAAGGAATTTGCCTTGCCGTTCCAATACTTTTGGAGGGGATTGTATGTAAGATGTGACGCTTTAATATTGTTATGTTTGTTGGATCTCTACACAATTCTCTTAATACAGACAAAGAACACCAGGCTTTCTGCTGAAAGTCTTTAATGCATTAATCAAATGGAGGGGGGAGTATTAACTGAATATCTTCAACTTTTTGGTTCTAGCCTAAAAGAAATGTATGCAATTCATGTATTAATACACACTGAAGTAACAAAACAAAAACAAACAAAACACTATAAGCACACTGCAAAAAGCCCAAATTAATTTCCCACAGACTCGTAAAATAATCACAGCCTTGCAGATCATCCCTTTTAAGAACCAAGTGGGGCACGGCCCATGCCTCACACACTGAAGCCCACCCGCCACCAAGCATAAATACACGTAAAACAGAAATAAATATCACAATAACACCTCTGATGGTTATAAATGTCGGGGATAATCTCCGTTATTGTTTATCCCACTCTGCCATGACAGGTGTTAGTTACTGGTTAACATGAGTTAATTGTCACAATCTGTTGTGTTTCATTTAAAAACCTAACCAACCTGGGTGTTAAAAGCATTCTTGGGTCACAAAAACCATTGTGTTATTAGTTTTGTTTGGATTCTAAAACAACCTAAGTGGAGCTTCAACCAATCCTGACCAACAGTTCATCTGCTAAGGGGAGGGGCATACAATCCCTTTCTTGCTTCTGACGGAATCACAGAAATCTGTACATAGAAGGCATTGACACTTCACTGATTCATTTACAATACAAGCCCCTGAAACATACCCAACCCCTAGACCCCAGTCCTCACTAAGCCCCCCAGAATGGTTTGTGTGAAATCTAATTGATATGAATCCAAGGACTGCCAGCTGAACGATTTCAGTGCTAAGAGGATGCATGTTTCTCCCAGAGATGTCTATTCACCCTTGCACTTTGCCAGCATAAGTGGAATTCGATACAAGGCTCATACAGGTTGTGTGGATTTGACCGCAGGTGCTCCGGTTAGAACAAACTTCCTGCAGTTTTTTAATAAATCCCAGTGAGGACTTCCCACATTCGGGCCATCAAAGGATTTTAACAAACATATGGGAGAAGAAAAACATGTTGGCTCTTCATTGATATTTGGATTTGATGAATTGAGTGGTACGGTGTGTGTGTTTCGAGTGAAAAGTCCAATATCAAAACCACAGCACCTCCATGCTCACAGTAACGGCCTGGCTGAATGTGCATCTCTTTTTCTCTCCCCCCCCTCTCTCAACAGCCCATTTCGTCATCCAATATAAGGTGAATAATCCCCTTACATCTCTAACTGTGGTTAATACATCACCGTTGCCGGCTACTCCTGCCACGTTTAGCCAGAGAGATATCGCCACAGCAGCCCTGCTAGCAGCTAGCCATCTGTTTATTCAGTCACCTTACTTGGTACAATATACTTTAAAGAAAAAAACAAAACAGACAGCCCTGATACCGTTATTGTTTGTAAACTGCAATGAGAGAATTCTAAAAATTCCTTGACGACTCGTGAAGGAAGGATGAATGGTTCGGTGGGGGGGTGAAGGGTAAAATAAACCCTTTCAGCGGGGGGGGGCTGGTTGTCACGTCCTCAGCTGGAAGTCTCCAGGGGGTAGCGGAGGTACTAAGACACATGGATGCGGTGCGGGCTGGGGGACGGGAGCAGGGGAACAGGGTTGTGGGAAGTGGCATGGAGGCCAGAGGATACATCCCAGATCAGGGGATGGCAAATTGAACCACAAGCTCTTCTTTTGCATCCACCTTGATCTGAGAGATTGCACTGTAAGCATAGGCTGCTATCTTGGACACCTGTGAACAAGACGGGTTAACACATCAGATACTGTGTATTTTTCAAGGTCCCGCCCTGCATTGTAGAAAAGGTTCATGGTTGGGGAGATCACATGAACAATAGAATCGGCTTGGAATGTCCGACTGCGGCGGTGTGCGTGTTGTACCTGTTGTACATCCGAGTATGGCACGAGATCACTTGCGAGCACCTGGTGCGGCTGGCTCGTGAGGGAAGGGAGGGGAGGGGGCTTCTTCTGAGACAGACTGTTACTTAACAGGGCCAGTTTTGTACTGAAACACAAATGAACACAGATTAGTACCGAAAACATGGTCAGATGTAACATAAGCAACATAAGCAGTCGCTTCAGGCCCTCCCACTGCTAGGACGCCGCTGGCAGCTAGGGATCCCCGACCGGCGGGGACAGGAGGCCCCCAATTCTGTTTTGCTTAAGGCCCCTTAAAGGCTGGAGCCAGCACAGCACACACGTGCAAAACAGAACTAATCCCGATAGGCCCACCTGTACTGCCGTGCTTTGTCCATGTACTCATGCTGCTCCATGCCTTGTGAGTCTGTGGCCGAGACATCTATGATGTTCCTGAGAAAACAGGCCAAGGCAGCAGTCAGAATTCACATAAGCATTGGAAATATACCCAGGATAACCAAGGAGAAAGACAATGTGTGCGTCTCTTACAGGGCTGTCTTGGTGAGGATGGATGTCAGCAGGGCCTGTTCGTCTGTGCGTGCAGTGGGTTGACTGGCAGAGCTCCAATCTGTGCCATTTAGGGGCCTGTCGGGGTTCGGCTGAGTGATCAGCGGCTTTCGCTCACTAGGGTCCTGGAGGATGAGAAATGCATCAAGCCCACACACTTCCAAAATGACAGGCTGTTTTAAGTAATCTGGTTCTGGTTATTACTAAGTTGAGTGAAGAAATAGAGAGAGGCCTAACAGGATTTCTGCAATAGAAACTTTTTTTGACTCAAGATGTTGCAATTCAAAATCTGTATTTCCTTAATTTTAATAACGTGATTCTATTTAAGAGGGTCAGTTGAGCACACTTAGACATAGGACACGTGCAATAATGCACATTTACAACAGTAATCTGAGACGTAGTAAGCAGAAACAACACCTTGCAAAGCTTCAAAGGGGGGAAAATGTCATTTCACTTCCAAATTACATTTGCGAAACTGGACCTCCGGTCATATGACTTCCATCAAGCGAAGTGACAGACGTGTATTATTGGCTGGGAAGTTTATCACGCTCCCACAGCGTGACTGACTGATTTTTTTAAGGCCCAAGTCAAGTTTGCCTAGACTGGTCAATACCGGTGATTAGTATTTTAACGAAACGTATGGCCAGTTGTGCAAATACTCGCCACTGTAAACAGTTGAGCATAAACAAAGGCACTGATTGAACTGGGAAGTTGTTCACAGTATAATAAACGTCAACAAATGTAACCAGTCATAAACCGACAGTAAATTGTTAAAAATAGCTACGATACTTCGGTTGTCACTATAAAGACAGTTAATGTTGTTGGCGGCATGTTGGCCAATATGCCATTACGGCCACTCAAATCCCCATAGGCCGTGTATTTCTAGGTTAGCTCACGGCTATCTGACCAGTTAGCTTAGCTATCTGCTGAATACTAGCTAGCTAGTTAGCCAACTTTAAAACAAGGTAATTCGTTTCCATACAACTTCTCACATAAAAGCCAGCTGTACTGACAACAGACTGACTCGCATTGTTGACCGCAGTAAAGCAAAATCATTTGATTATAAAGATTATGTTGCAGCCTAAACTAGCTAAACAACAAGCATAGCATTAGCTTGTTTAACTACCTACCTGCTCAGGGGTCTCGTTATCGCTGCTGTAACAGCAACCCATGGCGTCCACTGGGCGTTCCGCGGTCTGCCAGGCAGGCGAAACCAATCTTCAACTACTCCACCCGGGAAACTATACAGAAAGACGAACGGACCTACCGCGGTCCACTGGAGAATAATACAACTTCGTTCCTTGTTTTTCTTTCTCAATCACTTCTGCCAGCTACGACTACTACAAACGAAGACTAGGCTCACATGACAGATTGAGCCAGTGCAACAAACATATGACATCCGGCAATTGTGAGGCTGCCTCACCGACCCAGACTCCTACATCACGTGATAGGGGTATTTCACTTTTGAAAGTGCCCTGGTGGCTTGTCTTGATTTTGTTTTGACTTGATCATAAATTCGGTGAGGTTTCCAAAAACGTAAATAAGGAGTATGCCTATGACTAGATCGCAAAACCTACACGGACTCGTTGGGGGCAGACAGGCGGTGCAGACTGCTATGTGAAGATAAAAGGGAAGATCCCCGCCCCTCTTAACAACCCTCAATAACTGGTAGACACCATTTTCACGTGTAAAAAACAGTTCCCGGGGTCTACATGTCTGGGGTGACGCTAGACGCCCTCCTCTTTTAAATATCAGTGTTCAGTGCTACCGGCTACTTCCAAGACTACTTAATACATTTCGCTACTTTGAATTTGTTCTGCACGGATTGTCGTTATGGTTCAGCATGCGTTATCAGTATTCATGGTCGTGTTTATTTCTCTCGCAGCGGGGTTGACATTGGACAGTTCGGTCCAGTTAGCGTCCGACAGTCTCGGTTCCTCTGTTCGATCTGCGTGTAAGCCCATCCCCAGCACACTTTCTCTGTGCCACGGTGTGGGTTACCGGGACATGAGGCTGCCCAACCTTCTGGGACATGATTCGTTAAAAGAAGCCCAACAGCAGTCGGCAGCCTGGTTGCCTTTGGTCTCCAAACTCTGTCACAGGGATACAAGAAAGTTCTTGTGCTCACTCTTTGCTCCAGTGTGCCTACCGGAGGGGCCCGTTCGCCCTTGCCGCGGGCTCTGCGAAGCTGTGAGAGACGGTTGTGTCCCGGTGATGAACGCGTTTGGGTTTCCGTGGCCAAACATGTTCAACTGCAGCCTATTCCCACACAGGACCCATCTCTGCATTCCGACCACGACCGGAGACATAAAGCACTTGCAGGAGGGAGAAGGGCACGAGGAGAGAGCCATGGGTTTGTGCCTGTCCTCGCTACAAACATCTTTCCTTTCCTTTCCTTTCCTGGATACACCTACATGCCTGTTTGTTTTTCCAGAAAACCTGTTCTCCCTATCCATAAACCTAACCCTAACCTCAATAATATAACCTTAACCCCCTTATCCTAACCCCTCATTCTAAATATAATGTAAGATGGGGTAACCAGCCCTCCCTAAGAAAAATGTATTTTGCTGACACAGAATGAAAATGTTGGGGAAGAAATGGTATGTGGATGATGATTTGGCTTAGGTGAATGAACTATAAGGTAATCAAATGAATGCAATTTGTATTTTTTTTAAATATTTGATTAAATGTTTTTAGAAAAATAAAATGTTTACTTTGGTAGCTGGCACCCAATGGGGTTTTACACATAAAATCAATTTAATCTGTTTTATGCATACATTTGTTGTCATTAATACTAATTGCACTTAGCAAGCACAAACTGAGCTCATGATTGTAGAAATGACATGTATAACCATAAAGGGGGTAATTTGCCCCAGGGGGCCAGTTACCCCCAACAAACTCATCCAACATATAACTGCTTTATTTAAAAGGTATTCAACATTTTTGCTCTAAACAAGTGGATTATTTTTCATACATATATGAAAAATGTATATACATTTAACTTAATTGAAACATATCTGGAAATCTTTAAACATTTTTAAAAAATGTGATTAACTTAAATCAGAATGGTTTTGTGGAAATATGTCAAAAATGTGTGATGACACAGAGAACTTTTGTGATTTACATTGGGGGTGCAGTTACCCCAGGAGGCTAGTTAACCCATACTACCCCAACCCCTAAAGCCTTAACCTCTAACACCCACAATTTGAAGTTTTTCAATTTCAATTTTTCCTATTGAGGCTGACCAAAACCCCTTCTTTGTAAGGACGTCTGTTCGCATTTACCGTCTTGGCATGCTTCTGGTCTATTCAGGAACAGTGATCTGTGACGCCTGTAGTCTGGCCGTTGAGGGAGAGAAAGACGTCCAGAACAACTTCTGCAACAGTCCATACGGTGAGTGACGTGTGCGTGGTAGTGATTCCTCCTCACACAACACTTCTCATGTGCCAATGCGTCTCATCCGTTTTCATGACCCTTCCTCAGCTTTCAAGCTACGTATCGGGAGTGTGAGCGTGGAGGGCGGCGACCGAAGAGTGGTTCCCCTGGGCCGGAGTCGCATCCTGAGGTGGGGGGGTGGAGGTGCGGAGCGCGCCGAGGGCATCGGGGGGGCCATGGCTTACAGCGCCCTTTGGCTGCATGACGGTGGTACATGTGACTGCCCCGCCCTGGAACAGGCCGATACAGGAGAGGAGGCCAAGAGAGAGGGGAAAGGGTTCCTGTCTGGAGAGTGGCACCTGGGACTTGCTGACACGCAGCAGGGCAGGCTGGTCCTCTCGAGGCTTGTGAGGTGGAGAAGGGGCGAGAAGGAGCTCAAGAGGTTCATCCGGAGCCTGCTCAAACAGCCGTGCTAAGGTCAACAAACCAGCGTAGAGACTTAAGCCAGTCAAAGAGATGAGATGACACCTCAGCCCCCGTGCGCCCTCTCCATGCAGAATTCATCACCTGGCTGTGGAGAAGTGCTGTCACCGTGGAGCTTGGAGATGTGGTGGAAGAGGGGCCATTGAATATGACACCTGTTTATCAACGACGTGGATGCGTTGTGTTCGGTGTGTTCAGGAATACAAATCAAACGTCCATTTCATGAGTCACATCCAGGACGGACGTGTTTCCGTGTTTAATAAACAAATTGAGACGAAACGCTGCTGTCACTTTGGTGTTCTGGGTCATTCTCTGTGTGTGTGTGTGTGCGTGCGTGCGTGCGTTTTAGGTCTGACTGTATTCATGGGGACCAAATGTCCCAATGACTATAGTGAAACCAGAAAAAATGTGACTCATTGGGACGTTTTGCCAGTCCCCATGAGGCTAAAGTACTTTCTGGCTCAGGGTTAAGTTTTAGGGTCAGACTTACAATTCATTTTATAGTTAGAATTGCGGTTTCTTTAAGGTCCAGGCATTGTTGGTTAAGTTTAGGGTTAAGGTTAGGCATTGCACCTACGTAAAGTTTAGGCATAAATGTCACTTCATTGAGGTTAAGGTTAGGGTTAGACTAAGGTTAGTGTAAGGGTTAAGGTTAGGGCAAGGGAGCACACAATTTCTGTTTTCTGGTCCCCATGAGGTTAGCTGTACAAACTTGTGTGTGGTGAGGGAGGAAACCTGACTCCGTACACACTCCAAACCTGTGACAGTACAGCTAATAAGCCCACATTTGTCCCGCACAACGCTTTCCCTCGATCCTCTCCATCTCCTGAGTCAGTAGAACAACTTACATTTATTTCCATTACCTCATTAATACATGATAATTGTTACATAATAACCCATCATAGTGAAAACCTGTGTGGGAGAGGCTATGGCCCCCACCTGCTTTCTGTGAATAATAAGCTCACGAGCCTCAGATGATCAATGAATAATTCAAACGCCTAGCTCGCTTAACTGAACCCCCTTCTGATCTTACATCTGACTGCAGCCACAAACAATACGCTTTCGGCATTTGTTCTCCTGTTGGCTTAATACATTTACGTGCAGGTGAGTCTGTTTCTTGCCGTGCAGTGACAATGTGAGAAAGTGTGCTCCTTAAAAGAGCCTTGTGTTATGACAGGTTAAATTGTATCACAGATTTTATAATTGAGGGAGTCACCTAACGGTCATTGGAAAGTTACTGCATTATGTTGGTAGCAATATCATTTTTGTTGACCAGCGCAACCGTACAGTTTAGTAGTGTTGTAATGGATTTATTAGTTATTGGAAAAGGTCAATGCTGGAAAGAATAATCATACTAATGATAAATATAATAATATTGTAATTTATTTTATTAAAATTGATTTATCGTTGGTTATGTTTACTGTTAGAAGCCAACTTTGTGGTGTGTTTTTGTATTTAGGTGTGTTACCGTGTTTACCCACAATAAATTGCAATAATATCAGTGTTGCATGCAATCCCCAGGGCAATGAGTGAGAAATTGCCCTGAGTTTGTTGCTGTGTTTCGGATGGAATCTTAAACGAGTGACTCTCTGTGGTCATTGAAGATCTCATGGCAACTATCGTAATAGTTGGCCTGTTTATCCTGTTTTCCCGACTGAATTTTGAATCTGTTCCTCAAAACATTCTGACCTGATCATCCCCGGCTTCCAGTTGACTTGTTATTCAGCTCTCCACTCATCACAAATAATAACAAGCTAAAGTCACTCTGGATATGAGAGAAAGCTAAATTACACAAGTTTAAATGGGTGTTTTTCTGTTGCAGGATTACAATGGTGTCCGGTGCCATAGTGCTGGCCTTCCTCCCCCTTGTGTTGACTTTTATTATTCGATACCGTTACTACTTTGTCTTATTCTACCGGGCTGTTCTGGTGAGGATCTGGTATGACTGTAAGACTGGCTTGAGCCGTGAAGAGAGGGCGTTCCAGTATATTCTTACCCATGCCACCCCCGGCGACCCTGAAAGCATCCTAGAAACATTTGACCTGTGGTGCAGCACGGTGGAGTACATCAGCAACATCGGCCCTAAGAAAGGTGACCCCACCCCTCCAATTCCTCCGTTTGTAATTGTTCCTCCTTTCGGTCCACTGCCTCAGCTTACCTCTGTGCCCATGCATGTGTAGGTAAGATACTTGACCGGATTCTTTCTGAGAACTGCCCTCTAACTGTGTTGGAGCTGGGTTCCCACTGCGGGTACAGTACGGTCCGTATCGCCCGGGCACTGCCCCTTGGCGCCAGGCTCTACAGTGTGGAAATGGATGCAACAAACGCTGCCATAGCGGAGAAGGTCATACGCCTAGCGGGCTTCGACGACGACACGGTGAGGGTAGACACGCTTAGTGAGAAAGTAAAACCGTCACAGTGAGTTTTAAACATACAGACGGTAGGTGCAGTCAAGGCCTTGCAGTTAGCTGCGGCGTTGGGAAAACTGGGTTCCAGTTTGACTTTGGGATTAGCCCAGGGGACGAATGGAGTGTGGTGCAATTGGCCAGCCCTCTCTGGGATTGGGGATTAGTAATTGATTTGGTTTGCCTTGACTTATCACACTCTAGACACCTTCTGGCGGCTTGGAAGCTAAAAGTAGGTAGAATTCCAGAAAGTGCATTCCTTCTGGTGCGTAAGGATTCCGGTATACACTACCTGGTTGAACAAGCAGCGTGATAATAACCAGAAGGGCATCAGATGCATTTCGGAAAACACCTGTCTTGACATTGACTGTTAGAAGCCTGCTACGAGTTGCTTTGATAAAACAGGGCCTTAATTACACATTGGATTTCAATGAATTGGGAAAAACAGCCCCACATAAACCCAGTGAGAGTGAAACCCAACGACAGCTCAACAACTCTGCCCCTCTCCCAGGTGGAGCTGATAGTAAGTCCGTCTGATGAGGTAATCCCAAAATTGCGGTCAGAATACGGTCTGGAGCGGCTGGATTTGGTATTCATGGACCACTGGAAGAAATGTTACCGTAGTGACCTGCAGGTACCTACAACATAAAAGTACTGTTTCGATATTTAGGCTATATGTTCTTTGACTGTTATGTAGTGTTCTGTGTAATGCGTAGTCTGTTGGATTATTAACATCTGATGTGGTCTGAATAAAGGACTAATTTCACTCTCCCTGACCTGTAACTTCTCTCTTAATCCTGTAACTGAAACCCTTCCCATCATGTGGGGTTGTACAGGCCCTGGAAGGCTCCGGCCTGCTGGGGAAAGGCTCTGTGGTGCTGGCTGACAATGTCCTGTTCCCTGGCGCACCCAATTTCCTCAAACACGTCCGCAAAAGCGGCTTGTATGAGTGGAAGATCCACAGGGCCACTCTGGAGTACAGCAAGGGCATCAGAGATGGTATGGCAGAGCTGGTTTACCAGGGCATCAAGTAAGGAGTGGGGAACAAAGGCAAGCAAACTCGCCTGTTACGTCTCTACAAACAAAATCAGTTTCAGGGCAACATCTACCTCTAGATGGATGGACTGCAGCTTAGGTTTTCTGCTTGTTCTGGGACTAATGGAACATTCTGTCTAGCACCCCCTGGTGGTTGAATCTCATTGGGGTGGGTTGTACAATACATCCAGCAATGATGTAGATATCTCTTCAATAAATCCATTACAATAATTATTTAGACAACTTTTAGATTTATTTACATTAGATGCTTTAAACACCAATAAAAGCAATTTAATTTACATACAACCTCCAAGTTCCTTTTTACAACATAATAAAATGTTATCAGTTCTGTTGAATTTCTCAGAATGTTTTGTCCCTGTGTTTCTGCTGGCAACCACTTACGAGCTTTGTTTTATGGCCATTTGACTGTTTCAGAGGGAGCCTTTAAGTTGTGACCCATCACTGGGAGAGTGTATGTGGGGGGGTACACAGACATAACAACGAGTGGCAGAGAGGGTTGAATGTGGACTCCAACGTCCTTGGGCGCACACGTCGCCTAAACATCGGAGCTAAGCATTTCATAATCTCCGGAACTCCAGGAACTAGGAGAGGATAGCTGAGGATGCTCTCCCTCTGCTAACGTTGTTAAAAAAGCCAAACACATTTTTCCAGTTTATGGTCTTCACACTGCAACTGTTAAACACTGAGAGAACACACACACACAGCACTTTCCCAGTGCAATACAACATTACACAGCTCACACATCACCGCGTCATTTCACGTGGTGTCGGCATGTGAAGACCTAGAGAAGTTCAATGGCCGCCACACTGACTCTCAGCCAGACTAGACAGATCCAGCCCCTTTCAGTTACACGGGGGGGTCAGAGTAGGATGGATTACTCTGGTCTAGATCATCCACTGGTCCTGGTCTTGATCTGCTCCCTCCATATCCACCTGCATGTTGAACACAGTGAGAGGGAGAGACAGATTAGTGAACTGTATAAATAAAAAGTTCCCCTTAGAGACATGATAGACATGATTCCCAAACCTGGACTGTGAGGTGTATGAAGGATGAGGAAAACCAAAGCCATATATTTCTTATGAAGTGCTGAGACAAATTAATCAACGATTCAAATAGTTACTCAGAACAGAAGACTATGTAGCCATTACCATGTTTGCCAGGAATAAAGGGAAATTAAGTATCAAAATAAAAACTTGGAAATGCCTTTCAGCTGAAACGCATGCCAGATTTTAACTAAAGAACTATGTATTTAATCAATAAATGTTGCTTCATTCATATACTATTCCATAAGAGTGTTAGATTTAAATATTCTACATTTCTTTTCAGTAAAAATGTAGTGTGTGTGTGCGTGTATCTGTGTCTGTCTGGACCTCGTTGATTTCGCCGTCGTCTGGTGACTCGTTGTAGTCGTTCATCTCGTCCATGTCCTGCATGTCCTCTTCATCCTCTGAGTCTTCCTCGCTATCTTCCTCATCCTCGTCATCTTCCTCTTCCTCCTCGTCAAACGTCTGCTACATGCCCAGTTAGAACATGAAAACAAGAACAGGCAAACCCAAGCAAACACTGGTGTGAGCACAGAAACCTGACAGGAATCACCACTCAAACAACACTTTCATTTACGCCAAATACTATTGCATATGTAACTTCAGGAATGTAATGTCATGAGGTAGTAACACCTCACCCTGGATCCTATACCATATCATCTATAAAACAAACTTTATATGGGGGATCCCCCAGCATCATTTTGAATTTTCTAGGTCAGTGTTGTCACACTATTTTTGCCAACTAAAAGAGCTATATAATACATATTTGAAGACATGGGATAATATACAAGAATTCCATTATTGAAGGATATATTTAGCACCATTCCAGTTATAACATTTCATACCACATATTCAAACTAATGGTCCGATTTAAGATAAATAGTATTTCTAAATGTTGCCTGAACTTGTGAACCAGTTTAGAAATCTTACACCACCTGAAAATAAATGTTACATTTCATTGCAATTTTCGAAGAAAAATAGAGTAAAAATGACAGATGGCTTTAAAGGGGATATCTGCATTAAAGAAGCCTTCTAGCCAAGAGGTCTCTGTGGATATTCATTTTTTTCCCAAGACAAAATATTTTTAACCGTTTAAGCTCAGGTACCTCAAATATTGGCTTCCCAATAGGCATCAAATTATTGTCCTTTTCTGCAATGCTCTGTAACTGAAGAAGAGAAGATAGGTCAGTGTCTCTGTGTATGTGGTCTGTATACATGTGTATGTATGTATATATAAACCAAAGTTGGCTGTTTGGCTATAGAAGCTGCATTTTCCTCTCAGTTTGTGTACCCAGGTTTGGTGCTGTTGCTCCTGTTGGTGTAACTCTGTCTCATCCACACACGGCCGGTCCAGGTTGAACCACAGAGATTCTGTCATCCGAGGAAACAGTGAGGGGAACAGCGTGGACATCTCTCTCTGAGAAGGGGGCAACACTCATAAATTGCATTGGCTAACAGAGCTAGATATTTACACAGCTGGTCTGATTTTGAGTAAAAAACGAGGGAGAGTCATATTGCCATACATATGGATAGGTCAGGCTAGCTCGCTGCACTTCAGTTATACTGCACGATATTAACTTTTGTAGCTTTGCAATAAAACTAGTGTTTAAAACCGGTTGGTGGTATTTGTTTTACTACTGTACCTCTCTGGAAGAGCAGTGGTTATAATGTAGCAAGTAATAGCGTTAGCAAGCCAACTAGCTATCATAACAACATTACAAAGTCATGGATACGCCGTTAGGACACAAGATCCTAGTCGACAATTTATAAAAGCACAATTGTTTATAATACACGTTAAAATGCGCAACATCTTACCTGCGAAACCACTAGCTACCGTGTAGTAAAAGAGAAATTTCAAAATGTGAACGGACCGGAAACCTGTGTTTCTCTTAACGCTCCCGGCCTGAACTCACATCCTTATACAAACGTTCCGTGCGCCTAGAAACAGCATGGAGGATCGCACCACATAGACTAAATATAAACCATCTTTGAGGATACTCAACGGGTCGGTTTTGCAGACACGGATTACGCCCAGTCTAGGACTAAAAAGTAAAGTTCAATAGAACATTTTATTGAGCTTGTCTTTTAAGTCCTATAATCTGTGTCTGCGAAACCAGCCCTACAAGTGTAAAGCTGCAACAATCTATAAATAATGCCTAATACAACATTCACCCCAAGATTTCAGTGTCTGTAGCCAGGTATGTTAATTTCTTCACTTGAATGTGACTTTAAGGGGACAGAGTTACTTCACTGTCTGTAATACATCAAATATGTTTGAGTTATGACATGACTTATGGGTGCAGTAAACCTATGATTTCTACATTGATGTTTTTACAGCAAAGAAAATTATCATGTTTGTTAATAACAGCTGTAGATTCTACACACCTATACCTTGACCTCTGAGTCAGCTATCATAAACCAAAAGTTACACAAATTACAAATCATACAAAGATCAACTCAGAATAGCAGACATTACAGATACATTACTTTAAAATCTAATGTTGGG
This sequence comes from Esox niger, assembly GCA_016801105.1. NCBI lineage: Eukaryota > Metazoa > Chordata > Actinopteri > Esociformes > Esocidae > Esox > Esox niger. The sequence continues at coordinate 8,494 of JACXGJ010008613.1, read as the reverse complement.
TATGTTGCAGGACATAATTCTCTTTTGGAACGATAATAACAGGTGAGTTTTACATTTATATTTCTTATCTTATAGTTTATCTAACAGTAAAACAGTTATAATCTGCCAGGTCATGATGCCATTTCACATCTTAATAACCACTTGCCTAGCAATTTAACTAATGTTGGATTATGAAATCTACAGGGACGAGGCTGAGACCTTGACTTGAGATAACATGAAACCTCTCGCACAGGGAGACCTCACAATACCCCTCCCACCTAGACCATGTACATGTACACACACACACACACACACACACACACACACACACACACACACAGAGCAGACTTTGCTCTTTCGAGACCATTCTCATGTGATTGTAGGAGTAATTTGAATGTCAGGTGAATCTTTTTGCTACACTCCAAAGAACACAGACCAGAGACACACAATCATATTTCACACCTGGGGTTACAAAACGTGGTTTGGTTAATTTAACAATTTCACTAAATTTTGAGGACATCTGCGCAAAGGACTTGAGAAGGTATTGTGTATTGTGTGTATTAGTGTATGAGCTTAATTTTCAGGACTTTTAATCTTTGGGAGTGTCGGTTGCTGCTCTAACATTCTCATTGTGCATTTGTTAAAGTTGTGTGGTACTGTTTGTGTGTGTTTTCTCTCCTCACCCAGAGCTATGTGGAGTGTGTTGGTTTTACTGCTAACACTGGCTAGTGGGGTTCTGTCTTTAGACATGCTCAACATGTGCATGGATGGCAAACATCACAAAAAAAAACCTGGCCCGGAAGGAAAACTTTATGAGCAGGTTTGTGTGTGTAGTACATAAGAGAGAATATTGGATGAAAAACAAAACACTGGAACTATTGCATAGATGTATTATTAATCTATATATGATTGCTCTATCTGTAGTGCTCACCGTGGAAGGATAACGCATGCTGCACGGCTAACACCAGTGCTGAGGCTCATGAAGATAACTCCTATCTGTACAACTTTAACTGGAACCACTGCGGAATCATGACACCCCAATGCAAAAAACACTTCATCCAGGACACCTGCTTCCATGAGTGCTCACCTCACCTAGGGCCCTGGATACAGGAGGTAAAAGCCTTGTTCCAAATGTCGGTTTATGATCTGTCCTGTGGTACTATTAAAGACTATTGAGTTGACCACTTGAAAATGGAGCTTGCCACAGTGGCAGCACCCATGTGCTTACAGATGCCGTAAAGCAGAGGTTTCATAACAGTTCCATGGAGGGCCGAGTGTCTGCAGGTTTTTCCTTTCACCCCGTGCTTAATGCATCAGTTTGATCACTAATTATTTAGGATCTCTGGTTAAACTGGTTGTTAGGTGTCAGTTGGGCACCATTTGTAAGAAGAAGAAAAAAACAGCATACACTTGGCCCTCCGTAGAATCGGTTTGATACCTCTGCCATAAGGGGATCTACATACAGTACATGATGTTGTTTATATTATGTGTGTGGTTACAACCTATAGAGGGCAGTGTGTCCACGGAATGGACGCTCTCTTACACAGACCTTAGGATAATTTTTTGTTTTGTTTTTTACAACTGGTTACACAATAAAAGCGGCTGCAATTACAAAATAATTTTGCTAAATTCCAGAAGGAAGACCATTGAAGACCACAACCAATAAGCACTAGTTTTGAGAAATATCTCTGTTCCATTTACACTTTATTGCAAAATTCTACACAACACTTTCTTTGCAAAGAACAACATGTTTTCATATAGAAAACACTGCCATTAAATAACCAAACTTGAACTATCTTAATTCTACTACTTTACATCAGTTGTCAGATTGAATTTGTCAATCATGATGTTGACATAAATAAAAAGAGCCCCAGGTAAACTCACATGGACAATGGATAGAGACGAGAGGAAGTGGACAAGAAAAGTGGAAGAGGAAGATGAACAATTTCTAATGAGATTTGTGACACTACTTGAAACTCAACTTGACACTCCACGTGACACTCTATCTAACACACTATTGACACTACTTGACACTCTACTTGACACTGTATGTGTTCTTATACATAGTATAAATATGAGGGACACTGGGACACTCAAACCTGCACGTTTTACTGTGGCATTAATGTCCCGACGTTCAGAAATTAAAAAAGGTAACTTACTGCAACATTATCAAAGTACTGTGCTAACATCACTGTTTTCGGTACTCTTGGGTACAAGCAGGACAGTAAAGGAAAAAGTCATTAACTTGAGACTTGTAAACAAATTTTATAAACAGTATCTAAATGTATGTGGTAGATGTACACTATTTCTTTTTTTGTAGAATTGAAAGATGCCAGTTGATGGTGGTGGACCTTGCATGATTTCTGAGGCCCAAGAACTAGCCATTGTATACAATGTGGTCAAAAACAACTTATAGGTTTATAGAAACCAGTCAAGAAGAATAAGTCAAGACAATGGCATTTTTCAAGGTACAGACCATCAAAAACTATAACCTTATACAGAAAGCTGAGGCAGAATCTACATTTACTTTCATGACCATGAACCTGTTAAAAAACATTTACTTACATGATCATGAACCTGTTAATGTTTCATGTGAGAAGTCTGGGGTTTGCTCTATGTGGTGTAAGTTGTGTTTATACTTTTGAGAGAATCTAGTACACATTCAGGAAATGTGTGCTGGCTGTTTTGAAAAACTATAAATACACATTATGTTCAAGACCGTGACAGAGAAGGTTAATGAAATGTTTATGTGTCAGATGTTATATCTCATCATTTTAGGTCTGTCCATATTCCACACCCTTTCCCTAAATCTGGGCTCCCCTCACTGCTGTTGTCTGTGTGCATGTTCCCAGGTGAACCAGACGTGGCGTAAGGAGCGAATTCTCCATGTGCCTCTTTGTCAAGAGGACTGCCACAGCTGGTGGAACGATTGTCAAGAAGACTTCACCTGCAAGCAGGACTGGCACTCTGGCTGGAACTGGTCCACAGGTACACACACAAACACACGTACATACATACAGATTTCTCTATTGTGACTAATGTCCTTCAACCTACTCTCCCCTCAGGTAATAACCGTTGTCCTGCTGATGCCACATGTCGTAGATGGACGGAAGTCTTCCCTACAGCCCAGATGATGTGTGAGAAGATCTGGTCGGACTCCTACAGCTACACCACTCTCTCCAAAACCTCCGGTCGCTGCATGCAGCTGTGGTTCACTGGACCTAACCCCAACAAAAAGGTGGCGGAATACTACATAAACCGTGCTGCCTCGCAACGCACCGCCACCACGACACTCCTCCTGTTGGTTTCAGTGTCATTAAGCATGGTCCTGCCCTGAATAAACCCAGAGATGTTTGCGTCATAGCTTTATGTGTCTTTGTTTCCCTACCACTGCACTTTAACTGTCTTTCTGTGGCTATATGACTCAAAATGTATCTTAGTCCACATATGCACTATTTTTGACCAGAGCTTTAGGAAAATAAGCACCAATTTACTTCTCCCTCTTCATGCCCCCACCTTCCCTTTGCCTCCCAGAATGGTCTAGAGCCAGCCCTGCCACTCGGGTTGCCAACAGGACCAACTCTCTGGCCTAAACCCAAAACAACCTCCGTATTGCCCTCTAGTTAGCTAGGCTGATGTTTCCTCAAATTACTTTCACCAATCATATCTTCTCAGGTCTCGCAAGTGCATAAGGGGTTGATTTGAGATTGAGCCCGGTCTAGAACGTTAGTGTATTTAAGGGTACTAAAAAAACAAGACCGTTTTGAGAGGTAGGCCAATCTGCTTGGGTTCTCAGTAATTACAGGGTTCCATTCCCCAGTGTGTGTGTGCCGGCCTGTGTGTATACAGTCTGTTTCAATATTTTATGGTTCCAGCAGTCAGAGTGTATTAAGGGCGTGGCTACACTTCCTTACCTGTGGTTACCAGGACATAGCCCCACCCCTGCTATCTAGAATGCAGTGCACACTAACACTTCACTTACAAACGCAATGTCACGCCTGCACCAGAAAGCTGATCACTTCCAGAAATAGTTGAGGTGACTGTGGTCACTTACATATATGCCCAGTTAATACCTAGTGTGTTAATGCTGACATGGACCATATTTTAAACTTGACATAGCACCATGATTAATATGTATGCACAAATAACCTACAATATCCCCAAATGTGGAGTTTATTTTAGGTGTTTTGGACTTTTCACATTTCCCTTTCACCTACATCAATGTTTAGCTAGCAGCGGCAAAAGTAGGCGAATGATTGTCCAAAGACAGTTTATAATGAAAAATGTAACCGTAATTGTTTGGGCCATAGCCACACTTTGGGCCAAGGAATCATTAAAAATAAAGTTGTACAACAAGAAAATGTTCCATTATGTTTAAGGAATAGTTGGGTTTAGGAACAAGCAATAAAAAATAAGTTACTAGTACAGAATTTGAAAGTTCTGGTGTAGTTGGCCTACGGGAGTACTTCAGTGGTTCGACCTGTAGGTGGACTCGAACATTGCACACAGAAAATTCAACACAAACCGAGCGTTAACAATTTTTAATTACTATGTTAGTACACGGTGATTTGTAAATCACCCCAACAAACAACAGGAAGTTTACTTTTTGTGAGGAAGATACCTAGGCTGAAATGAACAACGAACGGGAAATCCTTTCTTGAATCAGCGTAGTGTATTCTGGCTCGCGGTAGCTGCGATGGCTTCCCCTCTAGATTACTCCCTCTCCAGGATTTACATAGGCTGATTTCCGTGGGAAGCGCGAGAGCAGCAGTGGAGCCTTTATGGCAGACTTTCAGGAACTGAGGAAACGATATAAACTACCCAACGAAAAGTTTTAACTTCGAAGTTTTATCACGTTTTGAAAATTTGACTCACACTATTGGCACGAAAACTCAGTTTGATCGCCGAGTTTGGATTTTATTCCCCAGGAAACTTGGGTTTACCGGGCTTCTGGGGCTGGGGCGATGGCCGGTAGCGGCGGAGTGTCGCCGCTGGGGCAAGCGCCCCCGTTGTGGTATCACCGGGACCTGAGTCGGGCTGCGGCCGAGGAGCTGTTGGCCCGTGCTGGACGGGACGGGAGTTTCCTGGTCCGGGACAGCGAAAGTGTTATCGGGGCGTACGCCTTGTGTGTATTGTGAGTAGCAGGATTTGATGATTTTGGCCTTAAATTAGATTGAACTACTGTATTGTCAGGTTTAATTGTCTTGATATTTGTATCCATAGTAGCAGTGCTGTAGTATGCATATCTCTTTTAGCTGGGGCTCAATATTTTAGCGAAGATCATATGCATCTGTACCTGCTTCAGATCTCTGCTGCCAACTCATCATCACAACTTAGTTTATTTTTTGTAACGTTTTCAAATGGCAAATGGAACCCCCTATTTTAACTGCAAACCTTTCTGTAGCCTTGAGCCAATCATCGTGTGATAAACTGTATGGCGCTGGAGGCTCGAATGTTCACGCAGGCTATGCAAATCATCCTTAATGTAGGTTTGACGCTGGTTGGGGCGAGAATTGTTACTGTGAGTTGTAGAAAAATGTCGGTCCGTGTGATGCACTTTTGACATCCCAGGGGGTTCTTGTTGTGTTCCTGTAGCAGGGCTTAATCCAATGTCAATTTTCAACATTAAGTTCAGTAGTCATAACCTGTCCAGTGAGTAGGCTAATAAAGGGAGGAACAAGAGTTGCATAGTTTTGAGCTAGGGTCAGTGCGGTTACATTATGTGTAATTAATTGAGCCTCCTCAATCTAGACTCGTGGAACGCCATGGTTTAGAGAAATGACTAGTGAAACACTGGTGTAGGCCCGAGCTCCCCAGAGATGACATTCGGTTGTCACACTTAACACCCACAAGATCAACAATGCTGGGGCTACGGTGTCATCACCTCACACATTTACCGCTCTCTCGGGCCTCTGGAGTGTGAACCGCACATACATACAGACGCACGTGGGGGAGACATACAGATGCGACGTTGCAGTCTGTCATTCATGAGTACTTCTGAAAACAGCTCTAGTTTTAGAGAACGAATAAATAGCGTCTGTTGACCGATACCACTGCGAGGTAGCCCGTCTGTGTGTGTAAGCTATAGTCACAAATATGATATAGGAAACTGCATGTAGGCCTACTCTGTTGCAGTAGGAACGGATGAAGGGATCAGCAACGAATGTGTGGAGACAAAATGGTTGCTAACATGTTTGCAAGTTCCTCGATGAGTCTCCTGAACGTCGTCGGGGTGTTACTGCTTCGAGGATCTTCTGTTTGAGCTCAGCCCAGTCAAGATTACATATTGCAGTTGGGTGCACGTTTCGGTGGATTCGGATCTGTCCTGTCGGCTATGTATATACTTGGAGAGAAAAGGGGAGATTCCTCGGGGAAATGGGGCCTACCGAGCGCGTTTTAACATGCAGACCGGCAGGCCTACCACATATCACACTGTGTTTTGAGCCATGGGTTTAGGGGCAGGCATTCCACACTCAGAACACACACACTGAGTGTTGTTGCTGTCTACTTAAGCCTAGAACGGTATCCTTCCGGTGTATCTCGTCAATTTATTTTAACTGATAGTGTATTTTCTTTCGAGTCCCTTTTGCTGCTCGTTGTCTTTGGCCCACACACAGTCGCGAGGGGAACCTACATCAAGCGTTTTCACGCTCTGTGTATTCCCCGTGTTTATGTCGCATGTAGGCCACCTACATGTCAAAGGACGGCGAGGGACAGAGGAAGAGAGGATAGTGCTGTTTACTGTTAACACACGTATGGAGCGAGCGCAGCATGCTTTTGACTTCGTACATATCCCTTCGTATGTCTCGCTATTGCACCCTCCGTCTATTTCTCTCAGTATCACTCTCACTCCATCCTATTGAAGTTGTGTTGTTACCGAAACAATGGGATTTACTCGGCATGTTATACACAAAGCAGCCTACAACCCTCTAGTTTTATAGCAGGAAGATGAGCTCCATCACACCTGATCCACCTACCCACTGATCTCTGACCAATCCCTGGTTCTAACTATGATACATGCACAGGCCCACAAACCAGGTGGGACTGTGCATGTTTCCAATGTGTCAGCTCGTTTTGGCTTTAGAGTTCCTCTCCACCGCGTGACCACCACAAGAAGCAGACTGGAAATGTATCTAAATACAAACGCTAAAAACGGAACAATGGGCCTATCCCTGTGGCTCCCCTCTATTGTGTGTGCGTGTGTTTACATGTGTGTACATCTGAAGCCGGCCTCTAAGATCAGATGGTCGGAAGATTCAGATCAGGATGGGCTTCTTGGAAAGTGTTGTCTTTTAATAGCCCGGGCTCCAGCTTTGTCCCCCCCCCAATAGCCTGGAACGTCAAAGCATGGGAAAGGTGGTTGCTGGCATGCAGGAATACCTAGATTTCGATGTTTCTCTCCACATCTCTCTTCTGGCTCTTTCACGTTCTCTGTCCTGCTCATCCTCAGACTACAGTTTCTGTTTGTGTGAGCGAGAGAGAGACAGAGAGACAGTCTGCAGTCCAGATTTTGTCAGGATGCTAGGTAGAAGAGTACGTAGGTCAGTTAACTAATATAAACCTGTTTGCCAATATAGTCCTTTTTTAATTGAAATGGGTTGGATAGGACACCACACATGCAAATTGATTGACACGTTGGTATGTTTTACATACAGTGAGAGAGTGAGGCAGAGAGACACTCCTAGATACAAAGCTGTAAACTTTGACTGACAAATGTGTTTCCTGTGTTTTCTCGGCCTTTGTGTGAGTGGAGAGTGAGTTCTAACGGCCAATGCAATGTTCACTGAGTTTGACGGACAGCAACAGGTTGAAACTCTCGATCCCCCGTGATGCACACGTGTGGGCGCGGCAGGGATTTTTTCATTCCTGTGGTGTCCATGAAAGGGCTAATGTCATTTTCTCTCTGTCTGTCTCTCTTTTGGTACTCTTTTCCAGGTTCCAGAAGCACGTCCATACATACAGGATCCTGCCAGATGATGAGGGATTCTTGGCAGTCCAGGTATCACCACACACACACACACACACACACACCAGTGGGTGAGTGATTTTAGCCAGTATATGTCTAGCACTGCGGATACTGGTTGGGAGTCTGTAGGTTGGCACTGCATGTGCTTTATAAGTTCAGATGGATGTTTTTACTTGTGCGAGACTTCGTCACGTGTTAATTTATGCTGTATGTAGTTGTGTGATACATTTACTTGTGTCTTGATCAGGAGCAGCTGGCAGGCTCCGGTGCTTGGGTTGGATCTGAGCTTACACAAACACACACACACCCACACTCACACCAGTCTCTTTGTGCTCAGTGTCCAGCAGCTGGGCAAGTCCCCGGTCCCCTGCCCCCCAGCACACTCACACACTCTGTAATACCTAACCACCCCGTTACCCCCCCCACAAACACACACACACACATCCCCCTTTCACTACCCATGATTCACCTACACACTCTGTAATACCTAACCACCCCGTTACCCCCCCCACAAACACACACATCCCCCTTTCACTACCCATGATTCAC
>JACXGJ010008612.1:0-26620 GCA_016801105.1 Esox niger | reverse complement strand
ATGGTAGTAATGACTATGTGTGGCCATGTTATAATATATTTTCCACTGCTACAGTGACAGTGGCACTAAATGAGGCTAGTCTAATGTTATGTTGTGTTTGCGTGTGCTGAACTGGACAATGTACACTGAACAAAACTCTAAATGCCACACTCTTGTTTTTGCCCCAATTTCTCTTGAGCTAAACTCAAACATCTAAGACTTTCTCTATGTACACAAAAGGCCTATTTCTCTCAAATATTGTTCACATATCTGTCTAAATCTGTGTTAGTGTTAGCTAAGTAATGCAACCAGAAGTCAGGGGAGAGCCATCTTTATTCAGCATGAGATGTTGATGTTAACCTTCAATAGTTATTTTCTTTTCTCTCTCCAATGAATACAGAAAACACAATCTTTACACCAGAATACAAGGGAGGCGGCCAATGATCATAACCAGCCATTAGACAGTCAAATACCCTCCAATAAAAAAGGTTTATCTTACAAATTACCCTTTTATGGTATGTTCCAGCCTATGGTCAATGGTCCTATCCGTCAAGCCTGTGACATTAACATGGGCAACTAGCAGGAGGTATGGACAGGATGTGTGGGGCCCATTAGTTTCGGGCACCACGTCTTATCTATACTCCTTTGCTCAGAGTGAGTTAGCACATCTGTGTTGTGTTACGTTTCTCAAGCCTACTTCCTCAGTCACCCCTTCAATCATGTATTAATTAATCATTAAATGTTGATAAAAATAGACAAGTAAAAGTACAATCCAATTCCTAATGAACTGAAAAGGTCCAAGCACTTCTGTTAACAAACAATAAGGAAAAATAACAAAAAGGATTATCTGGCCTATGAGGCTTTATTTTTCCTTAAATGAAATGAAAATAAGATGCTGTGGACACAGCTTGCCCTGACATATAGCACTGTATGGCATTGCAATCGTAGTGACCATCGTGATCAATCTTTACCATACACATCAAATCCCAGGCTACTATCAGTCTAACCTGTTTCCAACAGAAACAGACTTAACATGACATATTCATGAAATGCATAGTTCATTCCCTATAAACCCTTGAAACAATCAAAGTCCCCTTTTGTCCATATCATGAGTAATGCATCAACATCATACTAACAACCAAACATATCCTGAACGCAACACAACACTCAACTCCAATGAATGTACTAGTGACAGTTTCAACCTTTGAAAAGGAATATGGCACTATTAAACATAACAGGATAGCTGTTGTAATCATGACTATTAAGCAACTTCACAAAAAACAAGTATCAATGACCAATGTTAAGGTAGTGATCATATGTAGTCCTGTACCTTTCTTGTTAGGAATGAACATACATACAAGATCACAATGCCAGTCAATTTAGGAAAACTATTGATTGTTAGGAATGAAGTTAGATTCCCATCAAATGTCCTAGAGTTCGAGTCTTCAGCCTTCTCTGTCTTGTATCAGTGATGTAAAGTGCCAATATCAGTTATTGCAGTCAGTGTGATGCGGACCCAGCAAATTGCCTGGTTGTCCTAACAAATCAGTGTAGATGTGTAAAAGAACAGTGAGTTTCCGACACTTCACTAATTCAAGATTAACACCACAACAGTGTCTTCCACTGTGTTGGAACCATGTGACCTGTCCAGTCAACTGTCCCGTGTTACTCTGACCCGTAGTATGTGGAGTCCTTCAGGTGGATTCTCCTCTCATCTCGCTGTTGATGATTCATCTAGAAATCAAGTGTGAAACCAAGTGGTCTGACCCTGGCATCGTTCTGCCATGTGAGTGTTCAGAAATATATGGAACTGATACGACCAGTGTAGTTGTAGGAATCCTTCTTGAACATGTTGCTGGTACTCACACACTCAGTTGTCTGTGTCCAGTCAGTGACGTGATGTATCATCAGAAAAGGGGTTGTGATGTCCCGATCTGTTGAAAGTATAACTGCAAAACAACGATTAGTGGGGTTCAACAGTCCATCAGACTTTCATCCACTGGGTATGGTTCCGTCAACTCCCAAAAATGAAGACAGTAGATCAGTCCTGAAACCTTGTGGATCTCAGAAGTTCCATCATTAAAGTAAAATGTACACCTTATTCAGACAAGTTTCCATGAAAGTCTATGTCAAATTTCCTTTCCCATCCAGAACCGGGTTGTTCGATGTTTCATTCAATGTGCTATATTTATGCCCGATAGCACATGGCAGTGGGATGAGATTCCATTGTCCGATCAGACTTGACTTTGCTTAGCCAAATAAAAAAATGTGTTACATCTATGCTATTCCACCATTAAAATGTAAGACCTTACATCAAACAAACAGTTTCCAAATAAACCAATTAAAACATACTGTAGATGGAAAGTGCTCTGTTATAAATGCAAACATAAAAACAACTTTTTCATGTAACTCCTTATAAGTACCAATTTGATTTGCTTTGAGCCCTAAGCTCAACTCTTTCCAATCATAATCAGTATGATATGAGTATGATATGATACATCTCCCCTGCGTTCACTTCATTAAGTCAATGGAAAGCAACACCATGAGTGAAAGCAGGATCACAGCGAAGACGGCCACAGGAGGCGCCATCCTGAACCCGCACTGGCCATCATTTCAGGACGGACATGAAAAATAGAGAATTGGTTATAGGGATGAATCTAGAATCCATTCGATATGCAGTTGCATACTCTATATTCATCAAAACAACAAAGTGAAAATGTTAAAAACCCAAACATTCACTAACACCATCAAAGACATCACATGGTCAACATGGTAAAATAATTATTAATCATATAACCCATTAACAAATACGTCTTACAGAGCTCAACTGCTCTCAAATTCTTATTTTAGCTATCATGCATTTAGAAATTCCTGTGGTGTCTTGGCATATGCCTAACTAAATTGGTTTGACCACTAGGGAATAAGCTGCACAACCAAATTGTAGGACCGAAAACCTCCAGCCCAATTCTAGTGGTATACCAACTGCAACCACCAGGGTGATTATATTAGCATATCCACAGCACCAAAATTGTACAGGCAACGACCAAACTACCTTGGGACAAAAACAATGGCTTGATTAACCTTCTACATATAAGTAAACTTCTCCAAATTCTATTCCAAATCGTGGCGGTCAGCCAAAACCTAAACTTTTGTACATTTCAACATTGTATGGTGTGTTCCAGTGAGCACCTTTCTTTGCCGAGATAATTCATCCACCTCACAGGTGTGGCATATCAAGATGCTGATCAGACCACATGAGTATTGCACAAGTGTGACTTAGGCTGGCCACAATAAAAGGCCACACAAAAATGTGCAAGGTAGCATGTGCAACTGAAATTCAAGGATAGCAGCAACGAGCTTCCCAAAGTAGGCACGTACATGTAACAGCTGAAAACGCCCTCATCAGATTTTGCAAAGCAGTGTCAGAATCCTGTAGTACAAGGAAAGTAGTGCAACAAGTGTAGACATTATTAGTACCATAAAGGAATATTGTAGCATGAAACGGCAGATTTTTTATGGATTGTCTACAGAGACCATTATGAGCAGCCATCAGTCCTTTGTTCCAATGACACGTTTTGTTTGCTAATCCACATGTATCTTTTTACAAAGCTAATAAATCATTACAAAACCCTTTTGCAATTATGTTGACACAGCTGAAAACTGTTTTGCTGATTAAAGTAACAATAATACTGTTAGTGTTTTGACTAGTTGAGTATCTGGAGCATCAGCAATTGTGGGTTCAATTACAGGCTCAAAATGACAAGAAACAAAGAACTTAATTTAGAAACGTATCAGTCAATTTTTTTCTGAGAATTGAAGGCTTTTTCTGAGAATTGAAGAAATTGCCAAGAAACTGAAGATCCCATATAGCGCTGCGTACTACCCTACTCCACAGAACAACACTAACTATATCTAACCAGAATACAAAGTGAAGTGTGAGGCCCCAGTGCACAACTGAGCAAGAGGATAAATACATTAGTGTCCAGTTTGCCACTTCACTTGTACCCAACTGGCAACTTCATTAAATATTACCTGCAAAAACACAATGCTTAACTTCAAAAGTGAAGAGGCGACTCCGGGATGCTCGCCTTTTAGGCAGAGTTGCAAAGAAAAAGACATCTCAGAATGGCCAATAAAATGAAAAGGTTAAGAAGCACATTTCTACGTGACCCCAAATTTTTTAACGTTAGTGTATGTGGAATTGAACATTCGGAACTGTGCAGACTTCATCACAATAAAATATAATCTGTGGACCATCTGTTTTGGTACTGTGCCGTAGTGGCAGACATCTGGAATCAGTGGCGTCCTTTGCCCTGGATCTCAAATTAACCCCAAAAAATTATTATAAAAAAATTGCCCCTGATCTATTCTTCGATAATTACGATTGCGCATCATGATAATGTTTGCGTATAGGCCGCTAGCATGTTATTCTACATTTTCTACTAGCATGTACATTCAGAACCCTGTCCTTTCAGTCCCGGGGGGAGGGGGGGCTGAGACCCGAATGTTTTGTGATCCTAGCAACGCCTCAGTCTAGATCAAGTTCAGTTATTTGGCAGTTTTTGTGATTGATGGACATGCAATTGTGGCACCGACTATTGCGATTCTCATAGTGGCTCATGTTGCATCGAAAATTGGAAAAAAGTATTCTAGTGATAATTGGCGGTTTGATAGTTTTTGTTATTTCCTCTACATTTCCTCCACTTGAGATACAAGGTGATTGTGTACATTTGAAAGGTGAGGATTAACAAAGTATATAGCATTAATAGAGCTACAATCCAAATTCTTAGTAACTTGGATGGAAAGTCAGGATCTGTTTTTGCCGGACCGCGTAAGTGGAGCCAGGCGAGAAGAGCGAATGTCTCTAACTGACTGAGTGACTGATTGGCAGACTTGTTAAATAGCGTAGTAGTTAGAGACACAGGCTACAGAACAACAGGTCCCGCGTTTTACTCCTGTCAAAGCAAATTAAAACAAATTATGCCTGAGGTTCAGGACAGACAAAAATGTTGCTGGCTATAACCTTATGTAACTACGTAATAAGTAGTCTCAAATAAATTAGTTCTGGTGGACATTAGGATAGACAAACACTTCGCTGCCAACACGATTCTCTCATCTTTTCACTTAACAAGAAAGCCTGTTATCATCAACTATATTGATACAGTATAATTGAGACATCAATGTCATTCACGTATGGCTAATAAGCTGCTAAAACAGTGGCAAAATCCATAGAGTTAATAATTTGCCTCACCAATTTGTGGTGGAGGTAAACTTAATAAGAAACGTTACTCAGTTTAACACAATGGTTAATGGTGTCTAACAAAATATTCCAATTTGACATAATGTTAATGCATGACAAAATAAAATAATGTCAAGAGGCTATACTGACACAAAATGTTCAGCTCTGTGGCGTAGTGGATAATGACACACAGTCTTTCATGTGTGTGACCCAGGTTCAAATCTTGAGAGGGCAGCCATGATCAACCCTTTCTATTGCGGGCCGACTGTACTAGGCTTGCCTGGTTTCTTGTTATTATTCATGTGGCTGCAACACTATGACACAGACATGAACAGGGCCAACCTAATATCTGGTTGGTTCGTTGTCACTTCAGATGAGGTCCCATGGAAAGAGGACTTACACTACAAAACCACATCTACTATTAAAATCATCTACTGTGCTGGACTACAGTACAGCTTCGAGCTCTTTGTATTCATCCTGTTGTTATCCTGTCTTCAGCCAGACTGCAAATACCGTTAGGTCTGGAAATATTTGGGCACTAACACAATTTTGATAATTTTGTCTCTGTGTACCACCACAATGGAGTTGCCATGAAACAGCTGAGATGCAGTTGATGAGCAGACATTCAGCTTTAATTTAAGGAGGAGGAACAAAAATATCGTATGAAAAGTTTTGGAGTTGCATCCAGATTCATACATGGTCCCCTAATTTCAGGGGCTCAAATGTACTTGGACAAAATAACACATTCACAAATATGATGTTCATTTTTATATTTTGTCAAGAATCCTTTGCGGACAATGACTGCTTGAAGTCTGGAAGGCATTGACATCACCAAAAGTTGTATTTCTTCCTTTGTGATGCTTTGTCAGGCCTTTACTACAGCTGTCTTCATTTGTTGTTTGTTCATGGGTTTTTCCTGCCTTAGGTTTTGTCTTCAGCAAGTGAAATACATGCTCGATCAGGTAGAGATCAGGTGATTGACACAGCCATTGCAGAATATTCCAACTATCTATTTTGGGTCATTGTACATCTGTGAAGTGTAGCACCTTACAATCAACTTTGCTAAACTTGGCTGAATCTAAGCAGACAATATATCCCTATACACCTCAGAATTAATCCGGCTGCTTCTATCTCATCAATAAACACTAGTGACACATGCCATACATGCCCATGCCATCTCACTGCCTCCACAGTGTTTTACAGATTATTTGGTATGCTTCAGATCATGAGCCGTTCTAAACCCATTATTTTTTCTCCCCTTTGTACTGTTACAGGTTGAACTTAGTATCTTCTGTCCAAAAAATGCTGTTCCAGAACTGGGCTGGCTATTTTAGATGTTTTTGTCAAAGTCTTATCTGGCCTTTCTATTCTTGAGGCTTATGAATGGTTTGCACCTTGTGGTGAACCCTCTGTATTTGCTCTCGTGAAGTCTTGGACTTCAGACTTGAATAATGATTTGCCTACCTTCTGGATAGTTTTCTTCACTGGGCTGGTTGTTGCCAGGGGGGATTTCTTTACCACGGAAAGGATCCGCTGATTGTCCACCACAGTTGTCTTCCGGGGATGTCCAGGCCTTTTTGTGTTGCAGAGCTCACCAGTGAATATTTTTTTTCTCAGAATGTACAAAACTCTTGATTTGGCCACTCCTAATGTTCCTGCTATCTGTCTGATAGATTACATTTTTTGCAGCCTGTTTTACTTGCACAGAGAGCTCCTTGAACCGCTTGTTGTGGGTTCACAACAACAGCTTCCAAATGTGAATGCCACAGCTGGAATCAACTTAAGACCTTTCACCTCCTTAGTTGATGAAGAAATAATAAAGGATTAGTCCACACCTGTCCATGAAACAGCTTTTGAGTCAATTGTCCAATTATTTTCAGTCCCTTGAAATAGAAGGGGCAACATATTAAAAGAGCTTTAATTCCTAAACCCTTCTTCCAATAAGGATGTGAATAACCTCAAATGAAAGCTGAGGGACTGCACTTTAAGTCCATATTCATTATTTACCTGTAACATGAATATATTTTGGTAACAGCCAAATTATAAAACCTGTGTCAGTATTCAATTATTTCCGGATCTATCTGTACATGAAATCTACACTATTATGCAATCTTTTATATAATCAGATTCTGTAGATGTTTCTCTTGAAAAAAACATTATGTTCCGACTGCTAGAGAGAGAGATAGACATGATGTGAGTTCAACAATGGTTCTGTATGTGACAAACTTTTTACTTTTCAGTTTAAATGTTTTAGTCAGGACAGTCCAAACTCCTTCATAGAGATCTACCATCCTGTACATTTTTCTTCAACCTCAGTTGTAAATGATTTGGTTAAACTTTTCATTCAGCTAATTAGATTAAGATGTGTTCAATCTATTTTGGCGAGAAGACCCATAGGGTTGTAGCTCTATAGGAACATAGGGTTCTGCAGCCCTGATCCAAAGGAATATTCCCAAATTAGGCTGAAACATTAAACAGCTACATCTTGCTGCATGGTGAAGGTCAATTCAGAATGTATATTTTTTTTATGTAACAATATTTAAATTGGACACCTCTCCAAAGTAAGCAAAATTTGAATTGAATTTGAATATAAAGAAGGATTTACTAATTCGGATGATATTCATACAAATCTTTTATCCAAAGGATTTGCCACAGAATACACAAACCATTTCAGATATGACTGTTATTATAACAAAAAATGCCAAAATGCACATCCATAGAAATAAAGTTTTCGACCTGATAGGCAATGACCAAAGAAGTTTTAGGTAATCATTTTATTTCCGGGCTGTGTTTTATTTAAAGGATACCACCCACGACAACACTCTAATTAGCCAGGGCTGTAATCTTCCTCACTCATTCAGATAGGTGTAATTCTGCCTCTTGTGACACAGCGCCTGGTCTTTTAACATTCTGACCAAGATGGACACCATTTTAGGACAGGCGAGGTAGGAGGTTGACATCACCCCACCGGCATTGTCAAATACTAGTCAGTTTTCATTATGAGCCTCTCCTTTGCCTTGTTCTTGCCAGAGTGGTTGCACCCTGGACCTTGTGGGCTTGATGCAGTGCAGTGGCTGCAGGGTCTCTGGTATGCCAGTGCATCACACCATCCCACACATCACATTTTAAAGTTCTGGCTTTCTGAGCTTATTGGCTCCAAGCATGAACATTCCACTTCTGTTACCATGGCCACGCCGTCAGTTCTGCACCGCTCATAGAAAGCCTTACTTCCAGAGTTGCTCTGTTCTCTATTTAAGCTATCGTTTTGAATGTCACTATAGAAATGAAGATTAATAAAAGAGGGGAAGGGGAAGTCCTTATAGCAAGGGGAAGTCCTACACGTTCATGACTAGACAATTATTTTTCACAAAACATTTTATTGAGTTGTATGGTTTATTCTGTAAGACATAGACTTGAAAAGCATTGGCAGCCCTGAAATCAGTATTTCGTGACTCCTCCCAATAACACCACTGAGCTTCTTCCTGTAAATTCTGACAAGGGTGGCACACACTGTTGGAGGGACCTTGGACCCCACTTCCCTGCAGCTCATTTCAAGATCCTTCATAGTCTTAGGTTTGTGGTTATAGACTTGCCATTTCAATTCAGAATGCAGATTTTCAAATGGATTCAAGTCCGGAGCTTGAGATGTCTACTGTAAAACATTGATCATGACCATGGTGTGTTACATTATTTCTCATCTGACCACAACACTCAATTCCAATTTTAGTTCCGATAATGCATGCAAAGTTCTAAGTTTGTGGGTTGGGCTCAGTATGGGTTTCTTTTGAGCAACCGTTCCAACCAAAGGTTTTGTTGACAAGGAGATAACATCTAACAATTGATTTTGAGACAATTTAAGACGAAGTTTCCAGTAGATTGTGCAGTTCTGAAAAAGTGATTGGATTCTTCTTTGCCTCCTTCATTATTCTTCCTCACTGTGCGTGGGAGCAATATGCACATACGTCCTCTTCTTGACTTTCTAACTATGTATTTTTCTGTATCCTTATAGCTGATTTGTGTTGGCCGTCCACCATCTGTCTCCTTTAAGCTGGCAGCACTTGGTTTTATCCATGGTGATGGATGAAAAATGAATGTTTATTGCCCAGGGAAACAAGAACAGGTGTAAGGCATCAAAACAATTTCCAGAACCTACTAAAATGTATAGAGATTCACTTTTTTGCTTTTATTATAATTTAGTGGTGCCAATATTTTTTAAACCTATGGCTCGTTGGTCAGGTCCTTGATATGCCACAGCTGTCAAGCAGATGAATTAGCCATAGAATGCGCAAAGGTGAAACACTCCCTAATAGGGAATTAAAGCAATTTGGTCATAGCATTTGAGAGAAATGCGCTTGGAAAACATTTTGTACATTTAGACATGGAACTCACATTTTACATGTGTTTATGCAATCAGCCGGAACCCAACAGAGAATACTTGCTCCTTTTCCCGCATGTCATGAGCTTAACTGGGAGCTATGGCATCAAGGAAATTGAACCTCACAAACATGCTCAATTTAAGCTGAAATGCAATATTCTACCTCAGTCACCATTTTTCAAGACTGAGGATCACAGATTTTCACCCAGCATATAGGGCACCCGGACTGTCAGTGGAGGAAGCTCAACTGTTAGCAACAGCGTAATTATGTCGGTTTCAGTTGCGCCATGACCTGGGTCAGCAGGGTGACCTAGCTCAAGGTCTAAGTTCAGAAGGGGTCAGCGAGTTCAAAAGGTTTAAGTTTTGAAGGGGTGAGTACAACAGCGCTGAACTGTCAGCAAAAACATCTTCATGTGAGTTTCAGTAATTGTCCCTCATGGATCGGCTCCATTGTATATTTCAGATCTTCTTACACTGTATAACTCACCCAGGCCTCTTAAATCATATAATCAGTTCTTTTCTGCCATTGTGATTGTGCCTTTTCGGTTGTGGCCCATGGACTGTGGAATAAACTGCCAATTATTATCAGGTCATCCCACCACTGAGACATTTAAGTCTCGTCGTAAACCTTACTTTCATTCCTTGGCGTTAGAGTCAGTTTAGGGATGTTTGTGCTTAACTGATTTATTTTTTGTTTGTTTCTTGTTTCTATTTATTTCTTGTTTTAGGTTTTGATTGATTTCATAACTTTGGACTTGCAATGGACCAAGTGCATTTCTGTACTTCCTGTAATTCAACAATTTTGACTGTGTTCTCTGTAGTGCTGGGTACGATGCAGTGCTCGACAGAAATGTGGCCATCAAGAAGCTCAGCAGACCCTTTCAGAACCAGACCCATGCCAAGAGGGCCTACAGGGAGCTCGTGCTCATGAAATGTGTCAATCACAAAAACGTGAGTTACGATGTCATGTTTATATGGTACAACAACCGACTAAAATCTAGCTACCATTCTTTGGTCATTCATTTGTTGATGTCATGGTGCTGGTATATGTAAGTACATACCTTGTAAATAGAGAAGCGTGAGAATGAGTTCCACAC
The DNA here is from genome assembly GCA_016801105.1 of Esox niger. Lineage (NCBI taxonomy): Eukaryota > Metazoa > Chordata > Actinopteri > Esociformes > Esocidae > Esox > Esox niger. The sequence continues at coordinate 15,930 of JACXGJ010008612.1, read as the reverse complement.
CTGCCTGGGGCAATGTGATGGGAAAGGATGCTCAGAGAGAGAGACAAAGTGAGTCAGAGAGCAAATGGTAGAGAGATATAGAGAACACCATAGAGTGGGATATACACAGCTCAGAGCTTCTTCCACAGATGTAATCCTTACAGAACAATTTTTCTCACTCAGCATTGTCCTCGTTCATGTATGGTTATTTTCAAAACCCTGAAGTCCTCTCTGCTCTGTCTCATCATCCGCATGTTAGTGCGATCTCGTATGTGTTTGTATTGTGGTATTGTATTTCCTGTGTCTAGAGCGGTGGTTCTTAACCTTGTTGGAGGTACTGAACCCCACCAGTTTCATATGCGCATTCACCAAACCCTTTTTAATTGGAAAAATTGAATTTTTATTTTTTATATATTTTACTGGTGCACAAAATGAACCGTGCATCAACATCACGGTGTTCAAAGAACAAAACCATCAAAACAAGATTTTCACACAAACAAAAACATAATAATGAATATTTACTGCAAATCAGTGTGACTTCTGCTGTAGCCTTTCAGAGACCGTTAAATCTGTTAAATCTGGCTCTGCTGAATTTCAATGATATCATCGAGGTATTCATCATTGACATCTGTTGTCTCAACACTTAATGTGAACGGCTGTCTCACCCATGTTGGATATGACTCTCTTGTAGGAAAGTATCCGTCGAGAGACTTTGCAAGCTCATCTAAGTGCGTGACAATTGCTTGCTTCAGTTTCGCGGGTACAGAAATGTCTCAGATTCCAGATACGTCTTCGATCTTACTAACACAATCGTCCAGCAGGGGAAAGTTTGCAAAGTTATCGTTCTCTCTTCGTCGTTTCCATTTTTTTTTAAAAAGCCTTCAGGTTTTCTTCCGCTTCGATGATGTTGACTCCACCGCCCTGCATCTGTTGATTGAGATGATTGAGAGCTGCGAAGATATCAGCCATGTATGCTAAAATGAGACGGACTCAGAATTTTTTAAGCAATCTGCATGACAATGTTGGTGCTATTGCAAAAATAGGGCTAATTCCACACACGCATGGCAAAAACACAATTCAGCACCTGTCCCCGGGATAACCACCGAACGTTAGAAGGGTACACAAGTACCTAGAATTCAGAGCCCATTTCTTTACACAGCTCACTGAGGATGCTGTACCACAGAGCACTATTTCGCACATAGTTCATGCATTCCACTACAATTTTTAATACTTCTGCCAGTTTTGGAGGCAAGGTTTTTGTTGCCAACGCATGCCTGTGCAGAATACCATGCGTAACAATGATGTGTGGTGCATCGGCTTTCACATAGCGCACGAATACAGCAAGCTGGCTTAGATTGGAAACGTCTGTGGTCTCGTTGAGTTGAAGGCTGAATTTTGCCGGGCTTGAAATCAGATCTGCAACTACTTGAGCCAAGATGTCTTTGCTCATGTCCTCTATTCTGTCGATGATGGTGTCATTTGAAAGAGCAATTTGGGATAACTTAACCTCAGCCCCTTTTCCCAGCATAATATTCGCCAATCTTCAACACAGCTGGTTTTATGAGTGTTTCAGCAATGGTGTGTGGTTTGCCCTGCTTTGCGATTAGAACTTCGTACGATGCTGTGAGGATCGTTTTATTGATAGGTACAAAGCCGAGAAAAGGCAGAGTAGCCTTTTCATCGAATCTGACTCTCTTCACCTTGAATTCAGCGAGCGTTGTGTTCTTGTATTTTCCATCTCCATGCAGCTTAAGGAAGTGTTCTCTTAGTTTTGCCGGTGCTAGACTAGAATTGCTCAACTTGACATTGCAAATCATGCAGTTAGGACCCTGACTCCCATGACGTTCCGTTATACATGTGAATCCATATTGTACATATTCGTCCGACCACTTTATTTTTTTGCTCGACATAGTTAGTATGAAGGAATTAAAATAGTAAGAAAGAAATTACACGACGTAGCATCACGACAGTCACAAGTAGACTACTGAGCGCACCAAATTTCCTGCAGCACAGATAGGCCAAGCGATGTAGCATGATCACCTGCAGCCAATGATGGCCAAGCGGGGCGTGTCATCACGAATCATATGAGTCGGATGTGTGTCTTGACCTCCGCCGAACTCCTGAGACTGACTCGATCGAACCCAGGTTAAGAACCACTGGTCTAGAGCAATCCCCTTTTAACGTTCATCTCCCAGTTGCTGCAGTGTTGCATGTACTCTATAAGCTATTGTAAAGAACACAGGCAAAGAAAGTAGGTGTTAATGTTTATGGGGACAAAAATATTGATTGATCAAGGACATAACGTTGACCCGGCTTTCTCTGTGTTGTCTTTCCCTTTTAGATCATCAGTTTATTAAATGTATTCACACCACAGAGATCACTAGAAGACTTTCAGGATGTGTAAGTAAGGAAAATGACTTTCCAAAGTGAAATTTATCATTTGAGGAGATTATACATTAAATATAGATACAATATTTTCCTGATTTTCTCTGATCTTTAAGAGTTGTTAAGTTATTCTCAATGTGTGATAATGGAAAAGTGATAGTAGTGTAATTTGAAGCATCTGGCTCTGTGTCATTATATTGAATGATGAATGCATGTGTCGACTAATGATCCTGCAGTGAATGGAAGGCAGGATAGTTGTCTAAGGCAATTTACTTTGTAAATCCCCATTTACTAGCGTGGAAGGAACATTTTATTTTCAGTGGGTTGCTTCCAATCTAAATCTGCTAAATGGAAGGAAGTTCACTGGGCTTAAAATGGAAATATGACAATTCCTATGATGCTGGGCAGAGTGGTGTCAATTATGTTGGGAAGAGAAGTGATGCAAAATAGAAGGAGGGAAATGAGGATAGAAAGTGGAAATAATCATTTGAAATTCACTTTGATTTGAAATATCTAATTTCTTCTACTAAACCTCTATTCCAAAGGATATTATCAGAAGACTAATGGGGAAGTGTAGGCTTAAACTGCAACCGTGGTTGTATCTGGTATTCACTGGGTTTTCACTTTATAACCTGTTTTTTCATTTGGGAACACCTATAATCAGCTGTGAAAATGTACTGTAACTGTATAGATCACGTTCTCAGGTACCTGGTGATGGAGCTGATGGACGCCAACCTATGCCAGGTGATTCAGATGGAGTTGGACCATGAGAGAATGTCCTACCTGCTCTATCAGATGCTTTGTGGCATCAAACACCTACACTCAGCTGGAATCATACACAGGGTGAGACTGTGTCTACTTGTTTCCCTAACTTTTTGGGACCAGAATTCACCAAAATTGTATGACATTACAACAAACATCGTGAAAAATACAGTACTTCCAAAATACCTTTAAAAATGATTTTATAAGCTTATGGGTTAGTGTTTGGGGTTAAAGATCCATTCCACAACTGGTTGTAAAAGTGGCTTTGTTGGTCAAAAGCTAATTTCAGAAAATAATGTACTATATCATGTTTGTCGATACATGTTTCCCATGTCATCAAAGCCACTTGATTTCAAACTTGGAATATTGTGGATAACTTAGGTATGGTAGTTATTATATGCCAGACAGTCAGGAGAACAAGTATTTGATAATGCTGATTTTGCAGGTTTTCCTACTTACAAAGCATGTAGAGGTCTGTAATGTTTTTCATAGGTATACTTCAGCTGTGAGAGATGGAATCTAAAACAAAAATCCAGAAAATCACATTGTATGATTTTCAAATAATTAATTTGCATTCTATTGCATGACATAAGTATTTGATACATCAGAAAAGCAGAACTAAATATTTGGTACAGAATCCTTTGTTGGCAATTACAGAGATCATGTGTGTCCTGTAGTTCTTGACCAGGTTTGCACACACTGCAACAGGGATTTTGGCCCACTCCTCCATACAGACCTTCTCCAGATCCTTCAGGTTTCAGGGCTGTCGCTGGGCAAAACAGACTTTCAGCTCCCTCCAAAGATTTTCTATTGGGTTCAGGTCTGGAGACTGGCTAGGCCACTCCAGAACCTTGAGATGCTTCTTAGGGAGCCACTCCTTAGTTGCCCTGGCTGTGTGTTTCAGGGAGTTGTCATGCTGGAAGACCCAGCTACGACCCATCTTCAGTGCTCTTACTGAGGGAAGGAGGTTGTTGACCAAGATCTCGCGATACATGGCCTCATCCATCCACCCCTCAATACGGTACAGTCGTCCGGTCCCCTTTGCAGAAAAGCATCTCCAAAGAATGATGTTTCCACCTCCATGCTTCATGGTTGGTATGGTGTTCTTGGGGTTGTACTCATCCGTCTTCTTCCTCCAAACACGATGAGTGGAGTTTAGACCAAAAAGCTCTATTTTTGTCTCATCAGACCACATGGCCTTCTCCCATTCCTCCTCTGGATCATCCAGATGGTCATTGGCAAACTTCAGATGGGCCTGGACATGCGCTGGCTTGAGCAGGGGGACCTTGCATGCACTGCAGGATTTTATTCCAATACGGCGTAATGTGTTACTAATGGTTTTCTTTGAGACTGTGGTCCCAGCTCTCTTCAGGTCATTGACCAGGTCCTGCCGTGTAGTTCTGGGCTGATCCCTCACCTTCCTCATGATCATTCATGCCCCACGAAGTGAGATCTTGCATGGAGCCCCAGACCGAGGGAGACTGACCATCATCTTGAACTTCTTCCATTTTCTAATAATTGCACCAACAGTTGTTGCCTTCTCCCCAAGGTGCTTGCCTATTGTCCTGTAGCCCATCCCAGCCTTGTGCAGGTCTACAATTTTATCCATTATGTCCTTATACAGCTCTCTGGTCTTTGCCATTGTGGAGAGGTTGGAGTCTGATTGAGTGTGTGGACAGGTATCTTTTATACAGGTAACGAGTTCAAACAGTTGCAGTAAATACAGCTAATGAGTTGAGAACAGGAGGGCTTCTTAACAGGTATGTGAAAGATGGAATTCTTACTGGTTGGTAGGTGATCAAATACTTGTCATGCAATAAAATGACAGATTCCTTCTCTCACAGCTGAAGTGTACAGACCTCTACATGCTTTGTAAGTAGGAAAACCTGCAAAATCAGCAGTGTATCAAATACTTGTTCTCCCCACTGTAGTATATTACAGCATATTACAAGATAGCTTGTTATTTGCAAATGGAATGCATATTTAATGTTAAGGGCTATAGTAGGTTTAATCATAGAAGTTAGATTATTGAGGGTTAGGTACAATTGTGCTAAATAAGTTTGTATGCCCTGGCAAAAATTGTGACATTTTGGCATTGATTTTGAAAATATGACTGATCATGCAAAAATGTATTTCATTTTTGGATAGTGATTATATGAAGCCATTTATTGTCACATAGTTGATTGGCTTCTTTTTAAATCATAATGATGAAAGAAATCATCCAAATAGCCCTGATCAAATGATTACATACACTTGTACCCTTGTTTGGCCTTGTTACATACACACAAGGTGACACACACAGGTGAAAATGGCAATTAAAGGTGAATTTCCCACACCTGTGGCTTTTTAAGGAGTTTGTTAGCTATCATGTGGATGCACTGAGCAGGCGAGATACTGAGCCATGGGGAGCAGAAAAGAACTGTCAACCTGGTTGTAGGTTGACTGTCATCCTGGTTGCACAGTTATGCAACCAGGTTACTCACAGTAACATGGTTGCATAAGTGTGCACACCCTTCAATTTTTTGTTGAAGCACCTTTTGATTTTATTGCAGCACTCTTTTTGGTTAGTCTATTTGCAAGGCACATCTTGACCTGGCAATATTTGCCCACTCTTTGCAAAAGTGCTCCAAATCTTTCAGATTGCGTGGACATCTCCTGTGCACAGCTCTCTTCAGATTACCCCACAGATGTTCAATTGGATTCAGATCTGGGCTCTGGCTGGGCCATTCCAAAATGCTCATCTTTGTCTGGTAAAGCCATGATTTTGTGGATAAAGATGTGTGCTTTGGATCGTTGTTATGCTGAAAGGTGAACTTCCTCTACAGCTTTCTAACGGACGGCTGAAGGTTTTGTGCCAAAATTGCCTGGTATTTGGAACAGTTCATAATTCCCTCCCCCAACTAATGCCCCAGTTCCAGCTGAAGAGAAACAGCCCCAAAGCATGATGCTGCTACCACCATGCTTCACTGTGGATATGCTGAACGTTGGGTGATAAGCAGTGTTTTTTGCGCCAAACATACCTTTTGGAATTATGGCCAAAAAGTTCTACCTTGGTTTCATCAGACCATAACACAGTTTCTCACATGCTTTTGTAAAGGTTGTTTTTGCAAACTTGAGCCAGGCTTGGATGTTTTTCTTTGTAAAAAAAGGCTTCCGTCTTGTCACCCTACCCCATAGCCCATTCATATGAAGAATATGGGAGAGTGTTGTCACATGTAGCACACCACCAGTACTTGCCAGAAATTCCTGCAGCTCCTTTAATGTTGCTGTAGGCCTCTTGGAAGCCTCCCTGACCAGTTTTCTCCTCGTCTTTTCATAAATTTGAGTTCTTGGTAATGTCTCTGTTGTGCCATATTTTCTCCACTTGAAGATGACTGTCTTCACTGTGTTCCATGGTATATCTAATGCTTTGGAAATTATTTTGTACCCAGACTGATATCTTTCAACAATGAGATCCCTCTGATTCTTTGGAAGCTCTCTGCAGACTATGGCTTCTGCTCTGAGATGCAATTAAGAAAATGTCAGGAAAATCCTATTAGAACAGCTTAACTTTGTGATTAATCAGAGTCACTTTAAATGATGGCAGGTGTTTAATGACTCCTATTTAACATGAGTTTGAATGTGATTGTGTAATTCTGAACACAACCACATCCCCAGTTAAAAGAAGGTGTGCAAACTTGCGCAACCAGGTTTTTATTTTTCATTTTTCCCTGTCGAAGATTTCAGTTTGTTTTTCAGTTGAATTATTCACATTATAGGTCCAGTTAAAAAGTGGAAATATCTGACATGATATATTTTTGTCTCATTCTTTTATATCACAAGAACCTGGCATTTTAAAAATGTATTTCCACTGTAACTCAACTCACAGCCTAGTAGGTGGTGCAGAGTAGGAATGACATTAAAATAAATAGCAAGCAAAAATTGTTGTATACTGTGTTATATAGCTATCACCACCTGAAACACCCAGTGCTGTTTTCTCTCTCAAGGACCTAAAGCCTAGCAATATAGTGGTGAAGTCTGATTGTACTCTGAAGATCCTGGACTTTGGCCTGGCAAGGACTGCAGGCACCAGCTTCATGATGACTCCGTACGTTGTAACGCGGTACTACAGAGCTCCAGAAGTCATCCTAGGCATGGGTTACAAAGAGAACGGTAAGACCTGTTGTAGAACATGCTCTGTGTTTCTACCTCTGTAACGCACTACTTATAGGGGGTGTTCTAATATTCCAACACCGCTCAGTGGGTTTGTTCTCACACTTCAACTCTTTTTGTAAGGCAGTGTTTTAATAATTTAACTCACCCTTGCACAAAGCCAGGGTTCAATTCAGATAACAGCCATAATGCTCTGACACCTCTGGAGACAGACATTTGACAAGAATGGAAACAGTCTGAAGTCTTAATTGAACCCCTCATTTTATACACTGAATTCAGTAAGATCGGGTTAGGTAGCTATGGTAACTTACGCTAGAGGTTGTTAGAGAAAGTCTAAAAAGAATAGAGGATTTTTGTTGCATCGACATACCATTCAACCATTGCCGGTTGGCAAAATCAGTGTTGGTTGGTAAAGTTTTTAAGGTTAAATGGTTCCAAGCCCATTTTCTTCATTCAAATTTATATGATCTCTACTGTATGGATTGAGAACAATAAATGCATAATAATCCTTTATAGCTCTGTACTCCCTGTGTATTTAAATGGAAACCTTGTTGATTACTGACTAGCTGTGCGGTTCATATTAAGATACAGGGTTGATATAGTGTAGTCATGGAGGGCAGGCCATGGATTTCTTGCCAACAACCAAGCCCTTGGAGACTCTGACAGACTCTCTCTCTCAGTTTTTCTTGATTAATGGAATACTCATTTGTCTGCATGCAACCTCTCTCTCTCTGTCACTAATTATCCATTAGACAGAGTTTGAATAACCTTCACATCCAAATCAATCCCTTTTTGCCACAGCTTTCTGTCGACGATAATGACTCTTTCTCAACTCCCCATTCCTCAACCACTCACATTCTCTTCTTTGACTTAGCCTCGTTCTCAAAATGCATTGGAGGAAAAATAAAGAAAAAAGACAATTATTCTCCTGTAATTCATTTCGAGAAGGTGAGGAGAAAGGCTGCAAGGAAAGAGGAAGTGAGAAAGAGTGCATACGTTTTTCTTTTCTAATGCTAACCTCTGACTTATCTCTCACTCTCTACCTCTGTACCTGCAGTGGATATATGGTCGGTGGGGTGCATTATGGGAGAAATGGTGCGTCACAAAATCCTGTTCCCTGGCCGGGACTGTATCCTTAATGTACATAACGGCCGTTGATCTTGATCAAACAATAATGGTAGATTTTTTCCTTTCCTGTGTCGTGAGCATTACGCACAGAAACATTTCAAAGAGGCAAGGTTGATATAATTTACAGCTCACAATGTTTTATTTACCTATGCAGGAATTTGTTCTAGTGTGTTTACTCATCGCCTGGATGTTTGCAAAAATGGCACCCTACAAATTATGCATTTCATGTTTGCAATCACATTGAGACTGCATGAACAGACAAAAGTTATTTTTTGCAAAAAATATGATATACCCTACAATCAGCATCTTTCCAGAGGGTTTAATTTGAACTTCAGGAATATAGGCTTCTGTCCTACGGGCCTGTCTGGACAACACATAAGGCATGATTACTTTTTGGCCTAATTCCTTAATATTTCTTTTTAGATGATTATTTGAACATTTATCAATACCTGACATATCTATTCCTCTGTGAGGTACAGGGCTGCTGTAGCTATATAGTGACTCTAACCAAGCTTTCTCCTTTACTGTCGGGCTTCACAAACCAACCTCTTTTACTCTATTGCCATTCTTTTAATGCTTCAAACATTCAATAACCTTTGGAAAATAAGAAGCCCTGTCAATAATCCACACAAATTGTTTAAAGTGTGTGCTAACAAAGACTTATTTTGGCACTCTTTGGCATGATGAGTCATCCCTCACTCTGAATATTAATGCTTTTCTTAATTGGTATATTTCTGCTTGTGTCAATCCTGTGGCACAAAGCACCATACCCCTCAGGTTACATATCCCAGCATGATTGAGATGCCTATGTAACTAAGAGAGCTGAATGCAGATCATTTGCATTCTAACTTTGATGGTGCCTGTGTTTGTGTGTGGCTTTCAGAGTGTCTGCCAGGGCTAAACATTATCCAAACAAGGTAGTTAATGAAAATAGAGTAAAAACAAGAATTTTGTTTTACAGTGTATATTTTTCAGTCTATAACATACAATAATCTGCTGCTTAAGTTTATACACTAGAGAGGCATGACATTGCTTCAAGAAAAGCAATAAAGGACAGCTGTGTCTCCATTACTATTTTTCATGCACTTTTTTGTTCCCTTCCATGTCCGGGATGTACAGTTCTCAATTATGGCCTTGCTTCATCGCAGCAAGACCTTGCCAATTCTTGCTGCTTCTTGTCACACTGCTCGCTCAATCAAAAAGTATTTCCTGGCACATAGCACTGAAGAAGAGTGCATTCCCTGGCCAAGAACCACAGTTAAACCTGACCGCATAAACAAACAATGGTGTTGTGTATGTTTGCGTAGTTAATCAATCAATCAATCATCAGCAGTTGTCACAAAGTCATTTCACAAAACACCCGGCCTTAAACCCCAGGGAGCAAACAACAGTAGTGATGAAATTCAGTGGCTAGGAAAAACTCCTTAAGAGAGCCGAAATTTAGGAAGAAACCTAGAGAGGAACCAGGCTCCGAGGGGTGACTAGTCCTCTTCTGACTGTGCCGGGTGAACATATTAAGATTCCAAATTGTAATAGTTTTATGCATGTGGGCTAAGCCCAGAGTCTATTTAAACCTAGTCCAGATCAGAAGCATGACCAGATAGACAATGACAGGGACAGAGAGGGGAGGGGGGTGGGTCAGCAGAGTGGCAGCTGAAATGGTTAGGTATTGTCTTGATCTGCAACACAACCAGGAGGACTTTGGACAGGGACCGCAACGGGTCAAGCCTAGTACTCCACAGGTGTGGGTTAAGACCTCATGTCCTCCTAAGTTTAAAACGACAGAAAAAAAACATGGAAAATTTAGACCCTACTCCCCCAGCACAATAATATAGCAGCGTAAGACATTGGGGCTGAGACGGGGGGTCCAGTGACACTGTGGCCCTATCCGGAGGAGGCCCCGGACAGGGCCCTACAGGCAGGAAATCAATTCACCTACATTGCCAAGCATCAACCAAAGGGAAACCCACCAACCGCAATCATCCTGAATGAGGGCCGAGTATTGCCAGCAGAGTATAGCCCAATTGCACCAGTGTGCAACAGAGACAACAACAAGCCAGTGACTCTGTCCCCGAATGGCATTGGAGGAAGAGCATCCCAGTGGCGATGAGAGCCCACCTGGCCAGACAGCAAGGGTGGACAGTATCAGGCATTTCTGGTCACCTTCACGCCCCTGGGCGTGTGAGCTTGATGGAGTTTGTGTTTGTGTGACCTGTGAATGTATCTGCATGTGGCATTTACTGGGTGACTTTTATTGGGCTTTGTTTGGCCACAGTGGACATGTGGTCTGTGGGCTGCATCTTTGGAGAGGTGATAAGAGGGACTGTGCTGTTCCCAGGTACCGACCGTATCCTTGCTTCCTTTTGTTAATGATATCAACGAAATGCATTAGCAAGGTTATCCCACGTTCTACAATTGAGTTGAGCAGCGACAAGTTCGGGCGAGAATGAGCTCTGACATCGCATAAAATTGAGTTTGTTAAAAAATAAAATAAAGAAATAGCATAATTTAGGTACAAATATTTTTATGACATAGCTTATGCCTGCCCAGACTAGTCAGCGGTCACTATATTTTTAAATAGAGGGTTAACTTGACAACACTATAAGTAATATGTATGGCCCTTAAAACTTTTTACAGAGGATAAGTTCAGTGCTGTCTCCCAGTATTCTGCTTCTGTAAGTCTGGTGTGAAACATTTGAGCATGGAACTTGGAACACCAAAAGTTGAAGAACAAATGCAGTGGCAATAAAAAGTATACACACCCTTATTGAAAATGCAGATTTTATTTATGTAAAAGCTGAAATGAAGACAAAACGTCAGATGTTTTTTATTTATCTTAAATAAGAGCCAATTATACCTTATTTAATGAAAAAACACAGATGATTATTTTTCGGACAAATAACTCAAGATCAACAACAAAAAAGAAAGTGTGGACACTGAATACTTTGTGGAAGCACCTGTTTCTTGGTTTGAGTTTGTCTGTTTGGATAGGACTTAATCAACCCTGCCCATCTGTATTTTGCAGTTCTTTTCAGAAGTGTTCATGCTCAGTCAAACTTTAGGGGATATCCTGTGTAAATAATTTTTTAGGTCAGTCCACAGATTTTGTATAGGACTGATGTCCAGGTCTTACTGGGACAATCCAGAATATAGATCTTCCCTTTTGCATTTAGCATTGTGCTTCTGGTCCATGTTTAGTTTAAAACAAAAATGTGTTTTCAACTTCAGCTTTCTGGTAGCAGGTTTGCTGAAATATTGTGACATTTAAAGCTATTAAATTGTCCCCTCTATCCTGACCAGCGCCCATGACCAGTGCTGAGCAGAACCAGCACCATAGCATGATGGTGTTACCACCACTCTTAGGAGTAGTGTTTTGGGTGATAAGGCATGTTGGTTATATGCCAATATGTCTTTTGGAATTATGTACAGAAATTTCAGATCAGACCAGAACACATTCTCACATGGTTTTAGGAGATTTATATGGTCTTCTTTTGCTAAATATACACTGATGAACCCATACATTATGACAACTTGCCTATTATGCTGTAGGTCCTTTGCATGACACCATAAAAGTGCTGACCTGCTGAGGCATGGACTCCAAGATCCCTGAAGGTGTCCTGTGGTATCTGGCACCAAGACATTAGCAACAGATCAAGTCCTGTAAGTTGCGAGGTGGAGTCACCATAGATCGGACTTGTTGGTTCAGCACATCCAACAGAGGTTAATCAGATTGAGATCTGGGCAATTTGGTGGCCAGGGCAACAGCTTGATCTCTTCATTATGTTCCTCAAACCATTCCCAAAAAATGTGTCCAGTGTAGTAGTGCACATTATCATCCTGAAAGAAGCCACCGCCATTAGAGAATACCATTAACATGAAGGGCTGTACCTGGCCTACAACAAAGTTTAGGCAGGTGGTACGTGTCAAAGACCTCCCTGGACCCGCAGACCCAAGGTTTCCCAGCAGAACATTGCCCAGAGCATCACACTCCCTAAACTGGTTTGTCTTCCCACTGTGCATCCTGGTGCCCCCAGATAAACGGCACACACATACACAGCCGCCCAAGTAAATGTTGGAATTTAGGGAGAAACCTAGAGAGCAACCAGGCTCAGAGGGGTTACCAGACCTCTTCTGGCAGTGCCAGGTGAACATATTAATAATTTCAATTAGGGCTCTTAATAAATGCAAGGGGCAGCAGCGAGTCAAGCCTGGTACTCCATAGGTGTGGGCCAAAACCTCATGTCCTCGTAAGTTTAAAACGGCAGGAGACACGGCATGCATTCCTTAGATCTACAAGGATTTATTGTGGAGAACTGACCCTACTCCCCCAGCAAGGTAATATAACAGTGTAAGACCTTGGGGCTTATGCTCGTTTTGATGCCCAAAACGAAATAAGAATTTTGATTTGTCGGACCACACAACAGTTTTCCATTTCGCCATCATAAATGTTTCGTCAGTATTTTTGGAAACGGGGTTGTAAAAGAAAAATGGAACTCATAGAACCTTTGAGGTTCTGTTCCATTAGAATTCCTGATTTTGCATGTAGCCTGTTTTGTTCGGTTTTTGTCTTGTTTCTGAATGTGCCCTGTCCCTTTGGTCCTGATTGATTTCACCTGTTGGTTGTTTAGGTCTTGTTAGCTCCCTTGTTTGCCCTCTTCTTTTTGCCCTTGGTCAGTCATTGTATTTGATGCTTTGTTCATGGCTGTTGCTGCCACCAGTCTGGGATTTTATGAACGCCTGCCCGCTACTAGTTATTTTTTCAGTTCTGTTATTAACAGCATTTTCTTTATTCTTTTGGTCCAGCGAAACTCAAAATATTACAGGACCAGGTGAAATATTTTTGCATTCTGACCGATCTTTAGCTAAGCAGCCCATGCAGTGGATATAAAAAGTCTGCACACTTATGCAACCAGGTTATTGTGATTTTTTTCCCCCTCGAAGATTTCAGTTTGTTTTTCAATTGAATTGTTTACATTATAGGTCACATTAAAGGTGGGAAAGATTGGCATGATTTATCTTTGTCTCATTTCTTTACATCACAAACACCTGGCATTTCAACAGGGTTGTGTAGATTTTTTATAGTATGTGTGTGTGTGTGTGTGTGTGTGTGTGTGTGTATATATATATATATATATATATATATATATATATATATATATATATATATATATATATATATAAATTGTAAGACGTTGTATATATATATATTAAATTGCAAGAAATTTGGAGTTTTTACATCTTGCTGAATACATAAAAGAAAAATATGTATTTGTCTCATGTAGTACTGGCCTTACAGATAAGCTACTTTCCTTGTCCTACAAAATTTATTACAGCCCAGAAGAAAATAAAAAAAATGTCTTGTTAAAATCTCAATAATAATGATAATGTTGTTATTTGTATGAAATGACTAAAGGCAGCATACATTAATGGGTTAAAGATTGAATAATACACTGCTCCAAAAAATTAAGGGAACACTTAACACATCGGGTCTCAAGGAACAAAATATATTAAATATCAAAATCTTTACTGAACATTGTGTAAGGAGGAGGAGATGCAGGTGTGTGACAGGCTCAGGGATGCGAGGACCTGCCTCTGCGTGATCGCGGAGGCGGGGGCGTGACAAAACAACGCTTTTTACTGAAATTCTCTATCCAGGTCACAATAACTTCCAAGATGGAAGAGTTGGGGACTCACTCTTTATACCAAGCTGGATAGAGGCTGTGTGGTTACACAGAATTGCAAGTGCCATACATGGACAGCACACCGGACCTGCAAAACGGCCTTTTGGATAGGAAAATTTATTCTGAATGTATATATTTTTTTAAAGGTTCACATTGTAGTTGTTGTAGTTGTTTGTAATATTATTTGATAATTTTTATTTGTTTTAATACATTTTTTATTATTGGCATATGTGTTTTTTAAACGTTATTATATATCTGTCCAAATGTTGCAGATATCTAGATTTGGTTTTTGAACATAACCTATTATTTTAAATTAATTAATTAGTTTGGGGTGTTACGTGTTTTAACTACTGTGAATCAGACGGCTTCATTTGACTACACCAAACGTACTTGCTTGGTAGGTTTAACTACTGTGTATCTATGTGGGACAGCACTTCAAATTACAGCCCTCTTTCCTTGTAACAACACTGTAACTATGTGGGGAAAAAAACACTGCTTCAAATTACAGCCATCTCCTTGTAACTACACTGTAACTACATGGGAACCGACGCTGCTTCAAATTACAGCCTTCTTTCCTAGTACTTCCACTGTAAGTGTTGTTGGTACAGTATAAGAACTAGTTTAAGATGATGGACTTACTAGGAACCTACATGGTAAGTAAGGGTAAATACACAATGTATGGGAAAGCATATGCTACACCACGCTGACAGCGTGAAGGTATGTTATGGAGTAACTGAAAACCAATGATAATTTACCACATTTCTTTTCATCAGGTGTATGAAATAGACTAGTTTTAATGTGTATTTCCATCACAAGCTAATGGAACTTATTTGTATATACATACATTTGGAAAAAACACATTATTTTAGGAGATTGGCATATTGGGCAATTATCGAAATGTGAGCCAGGCGTTTTGGATATCCACATTTTAAAGTATGTCTTCTAATGTTAACGTTTAATTGTACTCAACAACAGAAAATCTGACGAACTTGTATTTGTTAAGCCTATCCGTATAATTTGCCCGCTTTTCGCTTTCAATGCGCCGAAATATAGCCAACATTGGAGCGCTTTCGATCCGGCTCTAATGTGGGCGCCTATTTTCGAGGAGAAACGGTGGGGACTGTAGGACAGCTATCTGGAGAGCCAACTGATACGCGCTTTCAGTGGCTTGATTCTTAACACACATCTAGAAATAATTCATACATTTGTGATTGATGTCAACGCGGCTTTTGGTTTGGCAAGAACTGATTGCCCAAAGCGTGTTGGCATGGTGAAAAGTTGAGCAAAGCTGAGAAATGCGCATCATCTTTCTTTTCACTTAAATCCTTATTTCTGCAAGGGAACTTGCAATAAAAAAGTAATTTTTTTTATGGTTAATTCATGAGCTCCAACAAGAATGACAATTTTAAACTTAGAAAAAATGTATCAGATGTTTACTAAGTTGTTATTGAGTATTATCGTTCTTCATGGAAGTACACGTAATGCCTAAAGTGTTCCTACATAACTACCAACGGGAGCATGTGATATCTCATGCTGTCAAGGCAGCAGGTAAGGATCCAAGTGCGGACAGGGCGCAAGAGGGGAACGGGCAGGTAGAGTGTACGGGGACGGGAGGTGAGGTGTCTCACCGACTGGCGGCGAAGGCGGGGACAGGCAAGGGATCGCAATTCCGGCAGAGAACAGACATACAGGCAGGGCTCAGGCAGAGTGGTCGGGGACGGGCGATAAGTCGGTACACGGAAGGTCTGTTCGATGTGATTGCGAGATGTGGTATGCTAACGTAAACCATTGATCCGGCAGGGGAGAAGTGGCAGGGAGGTGTATTTGTATGTGTGTTGATGAG
>JACXGJ010008611.1:0-26624 GCA_016801105.1 Esox niger | reverse complement strand
CAAAAGAACCCCCCCCCCCCCTCGCCCGAGAGCAGCTGAAGGACACAGTACATTCCTCATGTTTGATGACGTGTGGCAATAGCTAGGTGACACAAATAGCCACACCGCCAAGTAAAACCCGCAGAGTAGATACCTACATAGCTGCTAAACATGCAATGTTGGATATAAAACGGCCCGGTCAACACGAGCAAGTGGGTTTAGCAGCTAATATTTTGGAGGATGCTGTGGCCTGTAAAGCAGAAGACGACACAGTAGAAGTTTATGAAGCGCCACAGGTGAGGATCTGGCGTGGTACAAGAGGGCTTGGTGTGGCTGGCTCTGTCCATGGGCAGTACCAGCAAAATGACATGTAGTACAACAGAGATTACATGCAGACACAGAACTCTAGTATTACTACCTCTGCCTGCGACGCCCCTTCCTCTGCGACCACGTTCAGCCCCTCGATCTCCAGGACCCATTTCAAACCCATTCTCCTCTGACCGCACTGAAAGATGACCGCCAAAGAAGGAAAGCGCATACAGCACATGTTTAAAGATGGGATTTTACAAACACACTACGACACCAGTCTCCTGGTTGTTCCTCGCTCACCATCTCGGCTGCGGTTGGTTCCACGGCCCCTTCTGTTGGGACCACCACGGCCGCGGCTTGCCTCACGGTCTCCCCTCTTCTCTCTGTTGTCCTTCATTTCTGAGGGACCGCCATCCTTCCCAGGGCCACGCGCCTTTTTCCCAACTGTCTCCCAGGAGGTCTGAGAGACAAAGAGCTTATTGCAAACATATATATTCAATAATGAATAAGGCAAACAGACAGTTGGCTGTCTGGAGCAGCCAGAAATTACTTTGGACATTAAATTCATTCAGTAAATAAGTAAATACATTACAGCATGGCCTCAAAGCATGGTAAACATATATACAACTTTGATTCCAGGACAGTCAGTTCATTAACAACCATGAATCTGAAAGTGGTTACATTTCTTCCAGGCTTTTGCCTCAGCTGAAACTACAGACCACCTCCTTAAAGATGCCCGTTGGATTGTCCACTAGATCCATTTCATACAAAGATATCACTACAAGAAGTCTACCAGTAACAAATACAACACTTAGAATGCAGGATATTTACTGGTGTTAAGATCATCTTTAATTGGCTTTACTGGATGCGTACACCTGTCAGAATGGATGTGAGAGAACCAGCAGGCGACCCTCACCGTGTCAGAAGTGCTTTCCAGCAGGAAATTGATGGCTCTGTTGACATCCTCATTGCAGTCATGGAGGGCCACCATGCACTCATCTTGGGTCTTTCCAGTCACCTCAATCAGCTGTAGGAACACACACCATCAGCATAGGCGCACATATCTAACTCAGTGGTACTCAGAAGCTAAAGCAGGGGACATCTGCAGTGCAAGTGAACATTGGTATAGTACTCATACACAAACTGGGCTAGATTGGTATGCCACACCTTGATGTATCACACGGTTCTTACCTGTTTCACCTTATCTTCAAAGTCTGCATCGTTTTTGTCATAGATCATCTGGGCAAGCCGAATCTGTTCTGCTGTGGCCTGCGTTTTGAGAGGACATGGTTAAATACAAAAAGGACCTCTAAAATATTTGTATGACAATACTTTTTTTTTTTTTTAACTATGAAAGGTGATAGACATATTTATATAATACATTGTTACATTGAAAGTGTATTCGAAAGTCACCTGTATTTGTTTCTGTGGCTGTGTGGTTTGTGTGGTGGTGGTGGGCAGCACTCTGTCCCGAGGTCCTCGAGCTGGATTGCTGACCACTGAAGTCATCATATACAGTATATACAAAACAATGTATGTACAAAATAGAAAAATCTGTAATAGATCAAAAGAAGGCGTACAGTTATAATAATGTCAACAACAGGACCGCATTTATATAGATAAGTATTGCTTTTGTCCACTAGTGCCATGTAAGTCTATGACCCCATCCATCGCCCCTCATGTTTAAATTTAGACATTGTGGCAAGGGGGCTGCCCTAGTGTCAACTTACATCTCACGCAATGTCAAAAACAGATTCACAAACAGAAGTCAAAGAAGCATTACACATTCTGTCTTTGGTTTGCGCATCAAACTCGACTAAATTGTGACCGATAAGCATTGAATTGAAATATAAGATTTGTGTCGCACTAATATTGACATAACAGTACATACGAATTTAAGGCACGCTACGTGGTTGTGGCATAGGCCTTGCGAAACCACCGCGCCCAGTCAAACATTCAAGATTGCAGAAACTTGCAACGTGCGAAGTTTTTATTTGCCCATTAAGTTAATGAAACAACTATGTAATAGTTTCATCAAGCTTTGATAATGGACTGCTAGTGGATAAGTGGCCGGACGAGAATAAACGTTATGCTTCCGAAAACCAGATGATTGTGCGTAGCTAGTTAGCATGTCGTCTCACTAACAAAGAAGTAGGCAGACTTGTTTATTATGATCGTTTTGATCTAACAAACCATAATCAATAACACCTAGCTAATTGGCTACAGTAGTTAACTAAGGGTATATATACATATATAAATATGAGAATCCCGTTACAAAACGAAAAATGTCCAATAAATGATCAAATTCGATACTCTAGCAGGGTAATGTTAGCCAAATCCATTAATCAATTAATTCCCAGATTATAGATACAATGTTAATTTAGAATGATTGGTAACGGTATTCGGATTAATCACGTCAAAACTCGTGCTAGCTATCATTTGCGAACGTGAGCTATTAACAACGGTAAAAGTACAGTATTCGCTCAATGTCCTAAATGTTTGGGAAAAACCTAGACGAATAGCATCTTAATCGTCGCATAGTGTAAATGTAAATATATCGCTGACATGGTTTAAATAAGCATGTTACGGCAGATCACTTGTGTTCACTAGTGTCAGAGACAAAAATAAACAACGTTGTCGAGGACGGAATTCTTTGTGTAATCTGCTAATATTAGCCAGCTAGCTAGTTAGGCTAACAGGTTCTGCTGTTATAGTAGACCAGAAATGTATTGCAAGCCAGTTAGCTATGTAATCCACGCACGTGAACTTAAACGACCTACTAAAAATGGGTTCGCTATACTTTAAATCAACTAACTTGTAAGATTAGTTAAGATAACAAATGGATACACCACAAAACGATCTGCTAGAAAGATACATGTGAACAAGGCTAGTTAGCCTGAAGGTAACCCGTTAGCAACTTCCCATGGGGTAGCTGGAGAGCATGCTAGCACATTTTTGTTGAACGTTTGTTTGAAACCATTCTCACAAGGCAATAAACACGAAGGGCAGCGCTATCTAGCATAGCTAGCTCCATCCACACCTAATCGTCACTTTAGCATTGAAGTAGCTAAGCTATCCAGCAACGTGAATTATGTTGTTGGTCTTTTTGTGAAGAATAGCACTCCATTGAAGTGAATCAAACACATACAACAAAAGGCCTGTAGTGTATTTCTCGTTTATGTTATCATAACAAACCTTTTTATTTCTTTACCTGCTAACACGCTTCGCTCAGCCAGCAGCAGATGCCGTCACGTGACCCACCGCGCCGTTGTTCAACCACGAATAACCGATCCCACCACTCACAGCACGACTAGCAAATCATGTGGTTTTACGTAGTTTGCTCTTGTGTACGTGCTCGCTCCCTCAACTTCGGGAAGGAGCTGCTGATTTTTTAGTTGTTTGTTCTATAGATTCTGTTTATCCGAGGAGCATCCAGCAGCAGTCGTCTCTCTCGGAGAAGTCCTTCTCGGGCCAGTGTACTGCCACCTTCTGGATGACCATATCAGGAAGATTGTTTTGCTTGGTATAGCAACAGTTCGCAATGCACAAAATTGCTAACTAAAATTGGTAGCTTTGTTGGGGTATATTGTATATATCTAGGGCAGAGACACTAGTGTAGATAATACCCTACATCAATGTCTTAACAGCAGCACAAGAACTGGCAATATCCGTGATCAGCAGATTGTTATATTTACATAGAGGTTATTCCTCTTATAGCACCAGAACTTGCATTATTGAATAACAATTTGTTGAACATAGAGGAATAGAAATAAAACAATAACGAAATAATAACAAAACATTGAATCAAAAAAGAGAGAAATATAAAAAACATAGAATAAGAAAATAGAAATATTCCATGAGGAACCTATAAATGGTGTAAGGCTAAACAATGTTTTTAATTTCAATTGCTCAGTTATAGCCATGTGAAGATAGTTTGATTAGGAAACAAATCATAGTAGTCCATTGGCAATAGGAAGTTAAGCACTGAGAAAACCATGAGTAATGAATTCAACTATAGGTAATTGGTTGAGAGGAGGGGTGTTTTATATGGGCGGATCTTCATTGGGCGGAGCCTGTGTGTGTGTGTTTTAGGTCTAACTATACTCATGAGGACCAAATGTCCCAATAAGTATAGTGAATTCACAAGAAATTGGACTCATGGGGACCTTTTGCCGGTCCCCATGAGGCAAAAGTCAATTTCTGGCTCAGGGTTTAGGTTTAGGGTTAAACTTACAAATAATTTTAGAGTTAAAATTGGGGTGTCTTTAAGGTCCAGGCATTGTTGGTTAAGTTTAGGGTTAAGGTTAGGCATTATAACTAGGTAAAGTTTAGGCATAAATGTTACTTTATTGAGGTTAGGGTTAGGGCTAGAGTTAGATCAGGGTTAGGTTAAGGTTAGGATTAGGGTAAGGGTTAAGGTTAGGGTTAAGATTAGGGCAAGGGAGCATGCAATTTATATTTTCTGGTCCCCATGAGGTTAGCTGTACAAACTTGTGTTTGTGTGTGTGTGTGTGTTTCTACCTGCCTGCCTTATTCCTGTTGTTCTGCTGTTTTTTACCTGTCTCAGTTTTATTATTATACCCTTTATTGTCCATTAACACTGCGCCTGGCGTCCTGTTTCCCCACATCATGACAGCTTTGCTCATCCAGAACAAATGGAACCAGCAGAGTTATTGAGACAGCTGGAATACCAGGAGAGGCGCCTCAATGAGCTTGCCCCACTCATTGAGGGCCAAAGCCTCCCTCCGGGCCATTTTGGCGCTACACCCAAAGGCCTACCCAAACAGTTCTTTGGGGGGAGCTATTGGGGCAGAGGAGGAGACTGTCGGGGGAGCCCGGCACATTTGATTCACTTTGTCTACATGGTGGCACCACCGGAGGTGGAAAACAGTCCATGACGTATTGGGTGCATCTGTGGACATGTGATGCACGTGTCTCTCAGTGCAAAAATAGGTAAGATAATGCATTATAGTGTTAGTTATGCTGTAACCCACTCAACACTGCTTGTAGTTTTCAATTGTCATAATATTCCTTGTAATAAAAAAAGTCTTCCTCATTGCACAAAATGGACAGTATTTTTCATTGTCCATACAGAAAATTAATAATGTATTTCCTCTTAGCATTTCTTTTTTCATCTCTTCCTTATTGCAGACCTTGAGAGGTTAGTCAAACGGGTTCAATCTTCATTTGGGAAAACCCCAATATCTAACCAAGCATGTCGACAAACCATATAAAACAGCCGTGTTTGAGGTGCTGAGTACAACGAAACTTAGATTTTGTAATCCCTGAATTACTGCATCGTGTTTGGGTAAGAAAGCTGACATATGAAGTTATGAAGGTATATTTTTATAACATTCTTTATAACTTAATTTAATGAAAATACCTTACTCATTTGACTTTGAATGCCTCGCATTTGACTTTGCTATTGAATATAACATATAATACATTTTTATTTATTTTCATATTTTATGGTTCTGACTAATTGAAATAGCTTTACATGGAGTTTTAACTGCTTAGGTAACAAATCCTTTGGACTATAATATGTTTTATTTTGCCATACAAGCTGAAGAAAATATGTGGTCATCCAAAATTTGTGAAATATAATTAATTTCAGCACACAGACATTGTCTTCATTTGGTTTACAGAGTCACCATGGTTGTGTACAAAATAACGGTGTTCACTGGGGACATGTTGGGTGCTGGTACAAAGAATCGTATCTTCATACAACTCATTGGCACCAAGGGAGCAAGCGACAAAAACCTCTTTCCCAAACATGGGTGCCGCAAACGAGGGGGGGTGAGTAACCCTTTGCCAATGCTTCTACAGTCAGTTCGTTTTAGTTACAAAATTGAATTATGAATTGTCATCCATATGACCACATGTTTTACATAGAACCGTTTATCTTAAGTTCTTTCAGATCCGCGAATTAAATAGATGTGGTGTGGTGTGAACATGTGATGAGAAAGTCTTTATCTTTTTCTACAGATGGCTACATTTGAAATGCCTACCACTTCTAGCCTGGGCCACCTTGTACTGCTAAAGTTGAAGACAAAGCCTCGGTTATTCTTCCCTACAGATGGTGAGTGGTTCTGTTCCAAGGTTGTCGTGACAACGCCAGAGGGACACACTGTCCATTTCCCTTGCTATCGCTGGGTGTCGTGTGATGAGCCGGTTGTCTTCAGAGATGCTGTTGGTCAGTAATAGGAAACAGTCTTTATCACCGTCATACTTGGTCTTTCTGTTTGTCAATTGATACTTGGTTTGATTGACAATTCTATAATTTGTTCTTTTAAGCTACCCTGCCATTCAATGACACCAACACAGAGGCTGTGGAGAACAGGGAGGAGGAGCTGGAGCTTCGGCGTAAGGCCTACAAGTAAAGTGAAAAACTTAAATCTTACTGGACACTTAGGTCATATTCATAGGAGTACACCGTAACAAAAGCTTTTGCAAAAGTGACACAAAACCTCCCTCTTTTTCTCTTCATTTTGAGCC
Source organism: Esox niger (assembly GCA_016801105.1). NCBI lineage: Eukaryota > Metazoa > Chordata > Actinopteri > Esociformes > Esocidae > Esox > Esox niger. The sequence goes on along the minus strand of JACXGJ010008611.1, from coordinate 19,841 downwards.
ATTCGGTTTTGTCAACAGATAGTGTGATAAAGGTGTCATGCCGTGGCTGATGTTTCTAGTTAGTGATTGATAGCGCCTGCATGAATGTGTTTTGTCCATTAGATGGAGTCAGTTTCAAGACGGTCTACCTGAGTCTGTTAAAGCAGACAGTCCTCTCTGTTTGCCCCGTGAGGTCCGATTCTCATTCACCAAGTTGATGGAGTTCATCTGGACCATCAGCAAAACGTATGTTGAGAGAACCTACAAAGAAATATAAGTATTGATGCTGGTTTGATATGAAAAGATCTTATATGAAATATCTCAGTGCGTACTCACAGAAGGTTTAGACATTTTTATATATCAAAGGGTGTCCCACAAGGATTGAATCTTGGTCCAGTTGTATTTTGCCTTTACATAAATGATATTGGGCTATCAGTTAAAGATTGTAACTTAGATCTCTATGCTGACGACACTTATATGCTGTTGCGCCTATGCTTGGCCAGGCTCTTTGTGGGCTACGCTTTGCATTTGATGCCCTTCAGAGATCTTTTTTTTATTCAAATTCGGTGTTCAGTTCTGGAATAAAATAAATGTATGTTATTTTAAAATCTAAAAAGGTACATGTAAATTTGGGTTTAGTTACTCTCGGTGGTGCTCAAATCTGTAACATTTCAAAAGAGGAGCAGGACACAGAGTTAGGTAAATACTAGACTTTAATTAAACATGGACTTCTGTACTCACAACCAGGCATGAAATACAGAAGTAGGAGTCACAGAAATTTGCACAAAACAATGACTGACAGGATACACTAGGGCAGGAAGAACTTAAATAGGACCATTATCACAGGTAAATGATACACAGGCGAAGATTAAATAAAACACAGGTGGAATAAATAAACATATTAACATATTAATAAACACAACTAGAACATAAAGACACTTTAAATAGAAATAACAGTTCCATTTTTAAAAAACTGGGGATGAAAATTGTCTTTCTATATAGAATAGATTATGTAAGGTCCTGCCCTACATTATCTAGCAGAAAGCAAATTGTTTAGTTGACTTTCATGCATGGTTTAATTGTTTTCACATATTTACATAATTTTACTTCTTACATCTTAATCATACTGCAAATAGGCTAAGGGTCTGTTAGAAAAAAAGAGCACATATGACAAGAACACTGCTCTTAAGAATGTATTCTGGCGGCATTGCAGTGCCAACAAGCCTGCCTGGCTTTGTTGGCCGCCACGTTGAGAGATGTAGCCGTTAACTTTGCTTTAAATTACTAATATTCTAACATTATAATCATTCATTCTTTCGGGGAAGAAAAAGAAGCACACGCCATTGTACAAAAACACAGCTACCCTTGCCGTCCGCTCCCCTTTTAGGCGAACGGGCACAAACTCCAGTAAGTTAACACAAAGTCAACTAACAAACATCTTAATCGCCGTCGTACCGTTTAACACCACTTAAGGCAATCAGAGTTTGTCAACAAAGTTTCCTTGATAACCCGGAGTTCACTCTGTGTAGGTTGAAAACCCTTTGCAGTATACCCCTCTAGAGTACTATAATGATGCCCAGCATTAGTGAACCTGATAAGAAACTTTGTTCTGTTTTCACAGACTGATCGAATTAAAGCTAGAGGGACTTTTGGAATGTGAGAAACCATGGTCCAGCATGAATGAAATCAGTCAGGTTTTCATTTGCCAGAAAACAGATGTTTACAGTAAGTTTCTTAACATCTTTATCCAAACTTGAAGTGGCGGTTCCTAGGTTCGTATAAGCAACTACAAAATATCAGTGTATTTGCATACGCCTTTCCATAGAGGAGAGTTTTTTCAGTTCAATTACATTTATTACTTACAAGTTATATGGTGATGAATCACAAAGAAGTACCACTGTGGTATTTCAGAAAGCAGGGTTAAAATTCTGGATTGAGTGACTCAGAGCTGTCAAACTCAGAGTTGATGGTTTCAGAACAGATGGTAACAATTAGTTCAGCCAACTCTTGAGTTAACACTGAGTAAAGCATGTGCACGAGGAGATCCTCAATGGAATGCAGATAACGTGATTCATCATGGCAACAGGAGAAAACGGTCTCGGACCCTCTACTTCTTCCCAGTGGAGTCAGATATATTAATGAATGCACATGCAAAATGAGTATATTTTCAAGAAAAAAGCAATACAGTATCAGCAGCAAAAGAACAGGAGCTAGTGTGGCAGAAAGTTGCCGACTGAGACAATGTGTTTTAACTGGAAAAAAAGGAAGTCACATCTTGAATAGTGAAACTGATCATTTTGCAGTGGTCTCTTAATTTTTTCCAGAGCTATATATACATACGAGGTAGTTTCCATACATTCCAATACCATATAAGAATATCTACACACAGGTCCAATACATCATCCCTTTTTAACAATATTGTTTTTTTGTTTTCTCTTAGGTTATGTTGAAAAGCACTGGAAAGAGGACACTTTTTTTGGATACCAGTATCTTAATGGTATCAACCCAATGATGATCCGTCGTTGCTCCAAGCTTCCAAACAACTTTAACATCACAGAAACCATGGTGAAGGCTTCTCTCCAGGAACAAGTCAGCCTAGCAGAGGAGATGCAGGTTAGTCAAACAGGAAACTTGCCAGGTCTCCCAGCAGATGCAAGGCAATAACTTGTTTTTTGAACACAGATTACTTATGTGCTTCTTTTCCTATTTCAAACAGAATGGAAACATATTCCTTGTTGATTACAAGAACCTGGACGGAGTGACTGCAAACGTGATCAATGGGAAACAGCAGTACTTAACTGCTCCTCTGGTGCTGCTCCACAAGGCCACTGATGACACCTTGAAGCCCATTGCCATACAAGTAACCCGGTCTTTCATATAATCTACCTCCTAATTTAACCAATGTGATATAATATAACAATAAGGCCATAGGGGGTCAAAATACAATGACTAATAGTTTAGCTGCACTGCTGTTGTGTTGCCTTGAATCAGAGTTATTTGGCAGACTGGCAAGGCAACATATACGAGGGAAAGACTCTGTGACGCAGTGGAGAGTTGGGAGATGCCATGAAGCTTAACTAGCTAATAAATTGTTGTTCTGCTGCAAATATTTTGAAATAAACAAACAATCTGAAAAAACAAATTTTCCAGTAATGTAACAAGCTATTTTGATCATTGGCTAAAATGTGTGTAATACCAGACATTACAAACTGGTTATATCAAGCCTTAACTGCAGATTGTACAGTTATGTCCAGAAAATTGGACTGTGACACAAGTTTTGTTATTTTGGCTATTTACCAAAATATATTCAGGTTACAGTAAAATAATGAGTTGTAGTCTCTCAGCTTGAAGGGGTATACACACCCAAATTGGAGGGTTTAGGAATTATAGTTCGTTAATACGTAGCCACCTCTTTTTCAAGTGAAAAAAAGTAATTAATGGACTCAAAAGCTGTTTCATGGACACATGCGTCCTATTCATTCATTATTTCTTCATCAATCAAGCAGGTAAAAGGTCTTGTGTTGATTCCAGCTGTGGCATTCAGATATGGAAGCTGTGGCTATGAACACACAACATGCAGTCAAAGGAGCGCTTAATACAAACAAAACAGGTCATTCTCAGGCTGCAAAAAAAAATCCATCAGAGAGATAGCAGGAACATCAGGAGTGGCCAAACAGTGGTGGAATATTGTAGGATCCTTTCCAAGGTGAAGATAAAACCCTTTACAACATCCAGCCAAGTGAAGAACACTCTCCATTAGGTAGGCATATCATTATCTAAGTCTACCATGAAGAGACGCCTTCATAAGAGCAAATACAGAGGGTTCACCACAAGGTTCAAACTATTCATAAGCCTCAAGAATAGAAATGCCAGATTTGACTTTGCGTCAATGTCCAAATATGTCCGGACCTAACTGTATATTAGAATGGATACCAGGGATGTCACAAATATATATTTTCTAATTACATATGTTTCTAATTCAAAAAAGCAAAAATGTCCATCAGGAGTTTGTGGTATACGGCCAAAATACAGTGTCTATGGGCTGTATACACTTGCATTTTATCTACCACAAGGCTCTGACAACAGCCACCCAAAACTGTAACTGCATCCTTTCCATCAATTCTGTAGTTGAAGCAGACCCCTGGAGATGACAACCCCATCTTCCTTCCCACTGACTCGGAGTATGACTGGCTCCTGGCCAAGATATTTGTGCGAGCTGCAGACTTTGCTGAACACGAGCTCAACTTTCACCTGCTGCGTACTCACCTGCTGTCTGAGGTCTTTGCCATGACAACTCTTCGCAACTTTCCCATGGTGCATCCCCTGTACAAGGTAACCACCGGAGTTTTACTAAAACGTTTTAGTAACTTTTTAGTGAATAACACTAACTTCAGCCACAGCTTGCAAAAATGGAAACAATCAGGGTGTATATTTAATAAAGGTCAAAGCCATGGTCACATGCCTAATTTTAGCTTGCTGTTTATAGAAATACAGTACTCTCAGGGCGAGGAACCATCTACATAACAGGAACCTATGAATAATGTGTATGTGATTGTGTCATAAAGTTGAGGGCTTGAAATATTTAGTAGAATATTCTTGGTATTTAATAGAATTAAACAGGAAATCTGACAATCCTCCTTCTGGAATTCTGAAATATTGGGAGAATTACCATAATTTTGCAACCCTTTTTGGATGTTACTCATGCCTGTGCCCTGTCCTGCCAGCAGCTGATGCCCCACTTCCGCTACACACTGCAGATTGACACGTTGGCTAGATCACAGCTGATATCGGAGAATGGGGTTTTCAATAAGGTACATTGTAATAGAGCAGTAGAAATGACAGCATATAACACAGGTTTCATGTTTACCTGTATGATTAGAACTTTTTCTGCAGTTTACAGCTGTGGGTGGTCCAGGGATGATGATGTACCTGAAGAAAGTGGTTGCCTCATTGACCTACAGCTCCCTCTGTATGCCGGAGGACATCGCTGCACGTGGGCTGGAGTCAATTCCCAACTTTTACTACAGGGATGACGGACTCAAGCTGTGGAACATCATCCACAAGTATGAGAGTTTGACTACACCGAAAAAGGAAATAGACTATTTGCTTCAGATGGATTAAAAGTATGGCAAAGTTTCAAGAGAACCTGTAAATGTTCCCAAAATCCTACTTTTCTAGAAAACCTTGGAGAACTGTATTTTCTTATTCCCTCCAGATTCCTAAACTGAATTTAATTAAGAAATATGGATTCCCATTGTGAATGTTTTTTAGTGTCAGGTTCTATAATGTGTTTTGATCATGTATATTTGATATTGCCATCCAGGTATGTCCAGGGAGTGGTGGAGGTCTACTACCACCATGATGGTGATGTCCTTAAAGACACAGAACTGCAGAGTTGGATTAATGAAGTCTATGTCTTTGGCTTCCTGGCAGAACCCAACACAGGTTGACATTATTTTCAATATAAAATACATTATCATATTTGTATCTAGTCAACATTGAGAATAATTTTGCGTAGGATTGAATACAACTCTAAATAATGCTAAAGAAGGTTGTATTTGAAGAATGTACTTCCTTTATTAACATTCACATCTAAAGACCATATGACTCCTTTATGATAAATTGTTTTAAATTTCCTTTATGTAGGAATCCCTCGTTCTTTCACTTTGGTGACTGAGTTGATTAAGTTTCTCACCATGGTGATCTTCACTGCATCTGTCCAACATGCTGCCGTCAACAATGGGCAGGTATGACATCATTTCATTCATTTGAATTCACTGTACATTTTGAAATATTGTTTTTATTCCAGGCTTCCAATTACCAGAGGCCATGCCCCTTTCCAACATCTGTTCCCCACTCCCCAATCAGCTCTCCTTATCGTTGTCATTTGTTATTTAAGTTTTTCCTAGCTATTGTGTTGGGACACTATACATAAGAAAGAGAAAGCAAATCTGTTTTCTCCAGTTGGAGTTTAAAAAACACATTTGAACCACAAGCAAGGGGTTTTACAATGCAGGTCTATGAAAGAGTGTTAAATTCACTCAACAAATATTTGAATGGCTTATGTGCTGTATGAGACTTTTTTCATTACATCCAAATGTAGTAATCCTTACATTTTTTTGGATTTTACTCACGTTAGCGGGGCCCATGCTATCCTGACATCTTTGAGTGGAAAAAAATAAATATTGGGGTTTTCCTTGTTGACATTTGTGACGGTCCATGAATATTCAAGGTCAGCTTAGCATCTCACTGCTCTGTTAGCTAACTACCAGTTTAGTTCAGAAACAGTCCACTGAGATTAATGAACCTTATCTACCTTATCTAATGAATTTCTATACATCATCTTTTTTAATTGACATGACCTCTTTCTCTAATCCAGTTTGATTTTGACGGCTGGATGCCCAACACCCCCATCTCCCTGCAGAAGCCCCCTCCCACCACTAAGGGGCAGTCTACTGAGAAGACCATGCTGGAAACCTTCCCTGATATCAATGTAACCGTGCATGGCTTGGCAACAGTGTACCTTCTGAGCCAGCAGTCAAGTGACTATGTAAGCATATTATAAGCAGACATGGATCTCTATTGACAGGCACACGGCATTAGATTAGATTCAACCTAAATGTAATTGAACAAATACTAGTACAGTACAACGAAATGTAGTTAGCATCTAACCAGAAGTGCAAATAGAAGAGGGCAGAACATTTACAAGTATTAAGTGTATGTATATAACAGGTGGAATGTATAGATGTGCAATTAAAGCAAATGCAGTACAAATGGCAATACTAAATGTGCAATTAAGGCAAATAGAGGAGGGCAGAAAATTCACAATTATTAAGTATTGCGTATGTTACAAAAGGATGTGCAATCAAGGCAAATTGAAGGAGTAAGGTAGCATGTGCAACCAGGATGCAGAGATGGCAGCCATAAAAGTCCCCGTGGTAGATGTGTAACAACTGTAAAAATGCAAGTATGTAGACACGTACCGGTAACAACTGACAACTTCCATTATCAGACTTCACAAGGCAGTGTCAGAGTAGTACAAACAGAGCAGTGCAACAAGGTCCCTGAGAGACGGGGGTGTGTGGTTAGAGATGGGTTACAGAGTTCAGAAGGGTTACAGTAGATAGAAAGAAACTGTTCCTGAGACTGCTGGTGCGGGAACGAAGAGATCTGTACTGCCTGCCCGGTGGTAGGAGAGTTTGTGGCATGGCAGTGAAGTGTCCCTTAATGATGCTGTGCGTCCTTTGCAGACACCGCTTGCGCTAGAGGTCAACGATGGCTGGAATGCTCTTGATTGTGCAATGGTAAAAGTTCACAAAGATCTTGAAAGGACATGCAAGCTTTCTTCATACTCCTCAAAAAGTACAGGAGCTGTCATTTTGACCAGGCCTGAGGCGCTGAGGGTCCAGGAGTGCTCCTCGGAGTTGTGGACACCCAGGAATTGGAAGACACGCGCTTCACCGCAGTGCCATCGATAGCATGTAGCACACTGTAGCTTTTCATCTATAATGCTACTTTGTTTCCCAGTGGAATATATCGGCCAAGTTCCACCCTCGTTCCGTACTCTCTCCCTCTGCCTGGGCAATGGGCTTCCTCTCCCTGTGTGGTGTGGAAATGATAACCTGATGCGTGGGTTATCGGGCGCCATCTGTTGGTTAATAGACATTACATTTAAAACCCAACACTTGTATGCCAGTCTTAGTGCTTGGACTTTCTATTGGTTAAATTGTAACATACAGACTCAATACAGCACAGAAAAAGCATCTGATAGGATTTTCAAAACTAATTGTATAATCATCTACTTTCAAAATGGCACCCTATTGCCTTTGTATTGCACTACTTTTATCGGATTGTCTAGGTCTTTGGTAAAAATAAATGCACAAACAAGGCACTATATGGCATTTAGGGTACCAAACTGGATGATCTCTGACTTTTCCGATCTTCTAATCGACTTTTTCAGGTCCCTCTTGGAAACTACACAGATGAGCAGTTCATTGAAAAGATCCCACTGGAGAAGATTGAACAGCTCCAGAAGGAACTGAAGATCTTCAGTTATGAAACAAAAGCCAGGAATATCAGCCTTCCATTGCCATACACATATCTTATCCCTAAGAATATAGAGAACAGTGTAGCCACATAAAGTGACAAATGACCTAGGCCATCACTTGAAGGTAATTGGTATCTGAAATGTATGAGAAAGCTAAACAGAGCAGAGAATTATTCTGTTGCTTTTCCCTCTCTTAGTCATATATAAATAATTACATTAAATTAAATAAATTATAATGCAACCAATTGAGAACGTGAAAGGGTCTTAATTCTTTCTGAAGGCACTTTAATCATAACCTAGCCACCCAGCCTGTCTACAGAGGTAAATGAGTGTTTTGCAGTTGACTTGCGACACTTGCACAGATGTTTATTGCTTGCAAACCTTTTATAACCAATTAAACAAAAGAATGACAAAACATATTGTAATCACATACAGTTAGGCACAGAAATATTTGGACACTGACACAATTTTCATAATTTTGGCTCAGTACACCCCCATACTAGATTTGAAATGAAACAACCAAGATGCAATTGAAGTTCATACCTTCAGCTTTAATTTACAAATTGATAATATCCATCTGTGAATACTTGTCCGTTAATCATGTGATGCCCCTTGCTGCAGTATCAACATTTATACGCTCTGTAAGGGCAAGGGCAGTGCTCCAGGCCTAGTCAGGCCTGCGGCTTCATTTCGTCATTGGGTCACCATTCATTTAATTGTCCATTAGTGAGGCTGCCACAGCAATGTTGTTCATTGCAAAGTTATTCTGATGGTAGTAATCCTTGCATGCCCATCCAGCTCCTGGTTTGAGTGACCATTCACACTCCGGATTTCCATACGGGCAATTTAAAGGCCCTCCTTTTACATTGCAGTGGAGTCCGTGTTCGTCCATTTATTGTCCAGGATGTCCCCGAAGTGGGATAACTTCTGGGTCATCAACAGCAGATTCCACACCTCATAGAGGCATCTGGAATACTACAGTCTTGGTCAAAAGGATCTAAGGAGAGAAACTACACAGCATGCCACTATAGCCAATACAACTAAGACAATACCTATTACGACGTTCTAGTGACGTCTCCAGCCAATCCCAAGTGTGAGCATCTGAGTCTGAATGATCCTTCACCACATTTCTCAGCTGTTTGAGTTTGCACATGCCTTTAGTAAATGAACCATCTGGGGCAGTGTTATTTGGAATGAAAGTTCAACACTGTTTATCAAACACCACACAGACTCCTTTTTCTGCCAGATTCCAATCTAGTACCAGCCTATTCTGCCATGACATCTGACTTGTGGCCTGAAGCTGCTCACCTGAGGCTGTCAGAGCTGCATCTGTATGACTGATAAACCTCTCCTGGTTATAGTATATGCAGTTGATCCATTCTCTGTTTTTGGCTGGTGCTATCCATGGAATTATGGACTCAAAGCCTGCACTGATTTCACTTCTTGCTTTGAATTCATTGGGGATCCCTCTTGGCTGACCTATTGCATCGATGATAACCCATGGATCTGGTATATATGACCTTTTTACCCGTGTTCTTACTGGTTCCTCAGGTGGCTGTAAATCAACAACCCTAATTGTAATATTATATATACAGTATACAGAAAAACAGCCCTGACCCATTGAGGCATGGCACCAACAGAAGACATTACTATTGCAGCAGATCCTTTAAGTGCTATAAATTGTGTGGAGCTTCATTGATCTGAATTGTTTGTCCTGCACATCCCACAGAAGCTCGATTGGATTGAGATCAGGGGAATTTGGAGGCCAAGTCAAAACCTTGAACTCGTTGTTGTGTTCCGCAAATCATTCTTGAACCTTTTTTGCTTTGCGGTTGGGCGCATTATCTTGCTGAAAGAGGCCAATGCCATCAGGGAAAACCATTGCCATGAAAGGGTGCACATGTTCTGCAACAATGCTCAGGTAGGTGGTTTGTGTCCAAGTAACATCCACATGAATGGCAAGACCCAAGGTTTCCCAGCAGAACATGGCCCAAAGCACCACGCTGCCTCCGCCAGCTTGCCCAGTGCATCCTGTTGCCATGTGAACACACACACATATATGTATCCATATGCAGCAAATGAACATTCTCCTCAAAGCTGATATGTTACAAACAGGAAAAATGGGCAAGAGTAAGGATCTGAGCGACTTTGACAAGGGCCGAGTTGTGATGGCTAGACGGCTGGGTCAGTCGTCAAAACTGCAGCCCTTGTGGGGTGTTCCTGGTCTGCAGTGGTCAGCACCTATCAAAAGTGGTCCATAGAGGGAAAAGCGGTGAACCGGCGAAAGGGTCATGGGCGGCCAAGGCTCATTGATGCATGTGGGGAGCAAAGGATGGCCCGTGTGATCCGATCTAACAGACGAGCTATTGTAGCTCAAATTGCGGCACAAAAAAGTTAATGCTGGTACTGTTAGAAAAGTGTCAGAGCGCGCAATGCATCGCAGTCTGTTGCATATAGGGCTGCACAGCCGCAGACCAGTCAGGGTGCCCATGCAGACCCCTGTGAACATTGCCGAAAGCGCCAACAATGGGCACGAGAGCATTAGATTTGGACCACGGAGCAGTGGAAGAAGGTGGCCTGGTCTGATTAATCACGTTTCCTTTTACGTCGTGTGTGGCCGGGTGCATGTACGTTGCTGGCATTTTACTCCACCTATCCCATCGGCCACAATGTATAGGGCAATATGTATTTCATATCCATTGAGTTACATTGTGGCCAATGGGATGGGTGGAGTAAAATGCCAGCAACAATTGCAAATACACAGCGCCCCTTGATTTGGCATATAATCACTCTATAGACTCCTGAACGTTTCCTACAATACATTCACTGGCGTACAGAATTGTTTTTTCTGTATAAGTCAATATGTATTTCATATCCATTGAGTTACATTGTGGAAAAAGAAGTTGTGGAAAATATTGTGTTGCTAGATGTAGCACACCATTCCCCATGATTAGAACAGTTTGTCTTACTTTACACACTCTCCTGAACATTTCCTACATTGCTTTTTCTGTGGAATATTCAATAGTTTATGAGCAATGAGGCAATACGTATTCCATATTCAGTCACGTATTTTAATACCCACTTTTTATTGAAATGTTTCATAAATATGATCAAATATTAATTGTTGTCAATGTTTTGACAGGAAAATTTTATGAAACAATAAACTCAATATATGTCAATTTTTAGGTAATACGTTGGTCTCCTTTATTTAGAACAGTTCCTCATTTTCGTGATCCGGAAGTGTTTCCTTAATGTTGCTCATAAGACACCGATTGATGGAGTACCCCGAGCATAAATTACAATAATCAAACAAGTATAATTTTGTCAACATTGAAGGCGCTTGGATGAAAAGGTAGCGGTAAAAAACTGGCGTGTACCAATGATTACGTTAAATAAGCCAATCTGCATTAGCAAATATTTAGTAATGGTGTTAGGATAGGTACTATGTTCTCAATTGAAATTAAATGAGTTAATTAAATGAACTAGCTAGCTAACTAGAACGAAGTAAACAAGCTAGCAAGCAGGTATGGTTGTGCTTTCATGCTAATGTTAGCCATTAAGGTATAGTTCGTCCAAAAATCATATTTGGTGACTGTTCCCACTCGCAGTTGCTCCTTCCGGCTCATAGTCATTTAAAAAAAATCCATTATTCCGCTGTGTCTCAGTCAGTGATTAGCTTTATTAGCGTCGTATAAATACATGAATGTAAACCGTACCCATATCGCAAAGGTTATTTTAGTACACATTTAAAAATTGCTAAATTCAATAGCTTTTTGTTGAATGACTTAGAAACCTTAAACTAATGATGGGCATTCAAGGCTTCATTACCGTTCTTCTAGCAGCAGGATAGTATGCTAGTAGCGCTAACTCAGATGTTACTTTTCAAAATAAAAGCGATCATAGAACTATATAAGGCGATCTAGTTAACAATCTAGTCTGTCAATCTGTTCGGTCATTTTATGTTGAATGTTTGAACCAATGATGTCCTTGCCTTTTTACATACTAGATTGTTGATTATATTGCCTTATACGTTTTAATAATGGCTTGTATTGTGATAATGAAAATCTGAGTGCTGCCATGCTGCTAAAATAAGGCAAATTAAGCATCGTTTGTCTATCACCTACCTTAAACCACTTTCAAATGGTTGAGACGCCAACAAAAAAACTATAAAATGTTGCCATTTTCAGTTGTGTATAAAAAGCGAAACTTTTTTTGTCAAATCCAAATGCTATGCAACGTGTGGGTTTGCTGTCTGAAAAATCTTAAAGTGGTTTGGTGTTTCTTAGCCACATGGTTAAAATGCTGTTGAATACAAAACTTTGAGGCATGTACTTTATTGTCCATACCCATAATCAGAGGGCTGTATACGTTGGGTTCGATTCACCAGGAAATAGTGTGGCTGAGTCCGGGAAAACATGACCTTATGTCGGGGTTTGAATATCAGTTGAATGTCTAATATCGAATATCTCACCAACTTACCGCGGTCATTGGACGCCACTAGTACACTGAAATGTAAAAAAGTTAGGAACACAATTCTTGACATCGTTTTCACTGAACTGTATTAAATGTAGCCAACTTGTGTGGGTTGGCTTCAGGTTTTGCAACAACTATAATTTGGAGAACCAATCACTAAGTTTCACTGAGATGATGCACATCCAGCGATTTGTTTCTGGACTGTAAGATCGGGTATCTGGATGTAGGGTCAATTCAGAACGTTTGATCATGATAACAAACATTTTTATTACATATACCATTTAGGCTTGTGGTGTGGCCACAAACGTTAGACATGAGAAGTCAACTTGACATTTTCAATTCTCAATACACTTTCGAGAATCTCAAAAAGCTTATTCCGATATTGTGGCTGACTAGAGAAGTTTGTGCTATGCTTTCCACACTCATTGTAACCACTTTGGAGAATATGGGTGTGAACTTTTTAAGTTGAAATGTTCCACAATGCCCTGGGTTCCCTGACTCTTCCCATGAGGAATTTGTTTTTTACTTCCTTAGACAGTTTGTGACATCATCATCTGTAAATCAACTGAGTGAGTGAAGGAGACATGCTCTTATTTGGATTATTAGAATTTAACCTGATTTCAGAGGTCATGGAGTTTATCCTGCTAAATCTGTGTCATAACTTTTATGGATGAACAAAACTGATTTTGTGCAGTAGAAATGCTTGCTTTGTTTCCTTTTATTTGGCAATTGAATAATAAACAATTTGGAATGAACACACAGTATCACTTTAGATGGAAGCATAAAATAGTACATTTGGATGGATTTGTAACATGACTGAAAACATTTTAGTCAAAATAAAAGGCATTTTTCTAGCCAACAAAAACAAATGGCATTCTACCACTCGTTTTTATTCCAATCTAACATTGTTTGCCGGAGCAGAATTCTCACATCTGAAAGAGTATAGACGCTCCTAATGTGCCTCTTTAATTGTCGGTTGCTGTAATCTAATTATTATTCTATTATTTAGGTCTTACACACCTGCACATCAGTATTTTTTACTCCATCCCTCCCTCCAGAGTGCTCATACATTTGGAAGTTTCCATGATGTCTTCTGAGGATGAACTGACTTCTTTGCCCCCTCCATCTGCACACTTTGTTGGGAGGAAAGAAGACTTGGTCCAGGCCAAGCGCGTTACCAGGTTGGTTGGCGGAAGGGATGTGCTGGTCCTCTGCCACAAGGGCCAGCTCCACGCCATGGACATGCGCTGCTACCGTAAGGATTGGGACAAAAATGTATGTTGGTTTTGTGTACAATTAATGTTGGGGAACTGAACAAATTGGGACTAGAAGATTCCACACCTCAAACTACCACTACCTTTGTCATACGATGGACAGCATACTTGTAAGGCTTTTAAAAGCAATTTGAAATATAATAGTATTTAATAATAATAATTTAATAATATAATAGTATTTTATGTAGTAATATTTGTGTGCCAGACATTAAAATCCAGGGATGCTGTTGTATATTGAGGTTCTATTCATCCTGTCTTGACAGATTCCGGTGGGCCACTGCAGGAGGGAGATATCGAGGTGAGGGTGAATTATGTGGATTTACTCTCACCTGCTGATTGCTATTCTGTCACTGTTTAGTTTGTGGTGGATAATCTGTATCTAAGCATGATTTTAACTAAGCTGCCTCACATTGCTTTGGCTGCTTTTTGTCTCCAACTCTCAATAACTACACCAACTATTGCCTCAGCAAAAACACTGTGGTGGTTAATGTCAGAAAGCAGTCCAGGGACATTATTGAGCATTGCGTTTTAGAAACAAATCAAGGAAAAACAGTTGACATGCAGAGCTTTATTCATCTCATACCATTTTCTTAGCTAAGCATGTCTTCTAGGTTACCAACATGTAGATGTCAACACTCATATCTCCACTGTTTCTGTGATTCTTGTGTTTATTATGATGTGTTAACTGCTGTGACCAGGAGTTTGACGGGCGGATGTGCATTGTGTGTCCGTGGCACAAGTACAAGATCACCCTGGCGGAAGGTGAGGGGCTGTACCAGGCAGTGAACCCTTCAGCTACACCCCCCAAACCCACCTGGCGATCGAAAGGAGTCAAACAGAGGGTTCACAAGGTCACAGAAGTCAACAGAAATGTGTATGTCACCTTCAATGACTCGCCAGATCCCATTGACTCTGACTTCTACCAGACTGAGAGATACAGGACCACTATGAATATGGTCCAACCCAAGAATAAAAAATGACACGATGGTGACTGTCTGGAGTGCAAGGATTGTGATCAGGAAAAAACCCTGGCAATTTGCTCTTTAGCATTTGGGAATGTTAGGACCATTTCAAGACAACTTGCTTCCCAATCATCAGCTCAGTATAATCTGGATAAGTTATTGTAGCGTCTGGCGGGCAGTGTCTTGAACCCGTGACCTTCGGCTCCCCAGGCAGGCGCGCTACCCACTGCCCCAAATAGGGATATCCCATTTGGAGGGGCAAGTAGCGGCCATTCCAAGGTCGCTACACTACCCCCACCAAACGGGAGATCGGGTCCTCATGCTTCACTATACCAAGTCCCTCACGGAGACACGCCTCTCCTACGGCCATCCTCTCCATATAACAGACAGATACATTTTACCTACCCCCACCAATAATATGACATGATGATGACCTTTTACTGCAATACTTCAGACCTCACCAATAGGATGCCATTCACAATCCACCTAATGCTGTATATTATACATTAGTATGTCTTAGAAACAAATGAGTTCCATTTCACAGAGTTGCAGAATTCTACTGGGAAACTGATGGAGAGGGACTGAGTGTTCATGGAACCTGAATGGATCACAACATGATGTAATTACGTTAATTACCATTATGGCATCACTAGTTGCTATGAATATGTTTCATAATGGGTGCCTCCTTATATAAGTTGTATAAATCACTTTCAATGAATTACTTATTGCTTACGAGAGCAGCAAATTGTGTCAGATTTTTACCTTGACTGAAAACTCAAGATGAGGATTAGACTGAGTAGACCTACTTTAAGCTCAGATGGGTCAAGTTCAGAGCCCAATTGTCCCTAAGAGGCAATCTGAGCATATAGAGGAGGATGTTGAAGTGGAGAAAACACATCAGATTGTGGCTGCCTTCCAGTTTCTTTTATTGCTGTCCTGTTGTGGAATCAACTGTAATGAAAAGGAAGATAATTACGCTAACTCTGAAGATGTGAATGTAAACCAGAGTAGAGAATTGGCTGTTAACTTTAAGTTTAGATCTTCATCAGACAGAAAAAAGCCACCAGACCATGGTTCTGAACAGTTGAACAGGAAACCTTCCAAATTAACATGTCCCATGTCCTCGAGAAGAAAGAAAAGAGATCAGCGGAATCCAAACCCAGAAAAGGCCAGATTGCTAAGGACAAGAACAGAGGATCAGCCACATCTAAAAAATTAGGTCATCCTGATGGAAACCAAACTCAAATTGAGAAGATATGCATTTTCCCAGAATTGTTTCCATACAGACCTGTCACCCAGCCTCCTAGCAACATGTCCAGCTGCTCCAAGACTCTCCAAACCTCAGCTTCAACCTCATACCAATCCGGCACATTACTGTCATCCATGCAGAAGAACTACACAGGTTCCATGGACTGTTCATTGGACTGGCAGGTGTTGCGAAACAAGCTGGTGAGAAACAAGCTGGCAGCACATTCTTTCGACAATGTGTGATAACCGTTAAATCAGAACATTCCAGCACAACGGACTCAGATGACATCTCAAGTAACAGCACAACCAGCTCTCTGACATCAGTGATTAGCTACCCCTGGTCTGAACTGTCAAGTCTTGATCTTACTTGGAAAGGAGACTCTCATTGCTGGTTTGCCTAAAACTAATGACTGTGATCAAGACCACAACAGCACAATCAGAGATCTGAACCATACTAGGGGTTGTCAGAGCAGGTCAGAAATCGATATCTACCATTCTGCTAAAGCAAGCACCACTGATGGTGACACTGCTGAATATAAAGAGGACCCGAGCTCAAAGGAACCAGGCACAAAACTCCTGAAAACAATCTCCTGGACTGGTACCTGAGGCTGGAGGAACTGGATAATGAGGTTTCTTTGTTATGCGGGATATATCTGGTGTTGAACCAACTGAACTATGACCAACTGACAAACCAACCAAACAATCCGCCTAATTCATCCAGCTAGTCAGCAACCATCCATTTGACTAGCAAGCTATCCAACTCATTAGTCTTCACTTAGGGCACAGTAAGTCTTAGTCCTGATCCTTCAGAAGACCTAACTGTAATCTAATCACATCGGTCTGATTTACTGATAAATCAATGTTAGCATAAAATATTGCAGTTGATGTGATTCTGTCTTACTGTAAAATAAGTGTTGGGCTTCATAGGATAGAGGGGTTTCTATAAAAACAGAGAAGCTGGTCGCAGGGAGAAGAAACCCAACTAGGTTGCCATAGCTTACTTATAGAGCAGAATATGAAGAGAATATACACTGCTCAAAAAATGTAAGGGAACACTTAAATCGAGTCTTGATAACTTAATATATTAAAGACAAAAGTCGTCACTGTACATTGTGTTATTTGTTGAGAACAAAATTGTATAACCATGGTCAATGGAAACCAAAATCATAAACCGAATGAGATCTGTATTTAAACTCCCACCAAAAATCTAAGTAAACAATGAAATCACAAGAGGATTTCAGGTCCTCATGCCACCCTCATTGAGTCTGTTTATGACAGGTAAGTCAAAACATGCACACCAGTAACGTGCTGGAGGTCATTTTGTAGGGCTCTGGCAGTGCTCCTCCTGTTCCTCCTTGTACCAATGAGCCGATACCGGTCCTGGAGCAGGGTTGATGCCCTTCAACGGCCCTGTCCAGCTTTCCTCGTGTAACAGCCCATCTCCGGGTGTATCTTCCATGCCCTTAAGACTGTACTAGGTGACCGCACACCTTCTTGCCATTGCACGTATGGATGTGAGCTGGACTTCCTGTGCAAACTGAATGGGCTGCAGGTATTGTCTCATGCTACCAGTAGTGACAGTGGCAAAATGCTAATCTAGAGAAGAATAATTGAGGAAAGGCTAAGGAGAGAGCAATTGTCAGTGGACATTACCTGCAAAACCATTCCCTTTTCCAGGTTTGTCTTACTGTTGCCTCTAGTGCACATGTTACTTTCATTTGCACTAAAACAGGTAACATTAATTCATAATTGCTTCCTAACTGGGCAGAGTGTTATCCCTGAAGTTTCTTTGACTTTGTATTATACTGTGATGATTGTGTTCCCTTAATTTATTTGAGAAATGTATTTTGAAAGACACTGAGTTTGGAACATTAAACATTTCACTTTACTGCTTTATGTTCAGGTCTGATGAGAAATGTTGTTAACCAAGTTATAGCATGCTCAGAATCACATTGCTTTAGATCACGCCACATATAGTGGGCCTTCCAGAGTGTCTGGCTTTTGTGTTGAAGCTGCTGGAAGCCCATATTCAAAATGGAAGTAAATGTATGTATAGCATATATCAGAGATGAAGATATGACATGAAGATAGATTACAGAAAACGGTTGCTGGAGTCAAATTGCTGATCACATGAATGTAATCAATCGTTTGTTCTATTTTTTTAATTATATTGAAGGTGAAAGCAGAAGTTTGTTTAATCTAAGCATTTGTTAGAGTCCCCAGTGTATTCTCAATGGTGTTCTTACATGGTAAAGAGTAAACAAATGTGTGACAGATTGTTGCTAATAGTTAATCCTGAACAGCATTTGCTTCTGTGAAGATCTTTGAATAAATTTGAATAACTATGCAGGAACTCCTTTCCAAAGTTCTTGGGTACTCACAATTGTAAAGATTTGATGTCATCAAACCTTTTAAATGAACAGGCTTTTTAACAGATAATTATTTTAATGTATGTTTTGATGCAAACATTTCAGAAAACATTGAGGGAAAAGGTATACTGTCATGAAGACATGGTACAGAAGACTAACTTCCACAAGTACATAATTCATTTAGGTATAAACAATGGTTGGTATCTCAGTTTAAGTTCAGCAGACATGCAAAGGCTCTTCCAAATGATGCAGATTTCCATAGATGTCTGTGGCCATAAATGTGGAGTGGTGGAGAGAGGCTGTTTAAAAGAGAGGCGAGCTACTAATGATAGCCATACAGTTACAAAATAAAAGCACTGAACATAATTGTGTGAAATAATGTTTTCACAGTAGCCAACCTGAAGATTACTCTAGCGCTCCGATTGATGTAAGCATTCCCTTCAGCTTCCCACTCTTGTCCAGTGCTGAAACGTCACTGCCTCCTCCAACACACTCCTCACCGATGAACACTCGTGGCACCTTAAAACATGCACACACATTCATTCTGATCATGGGGCAGCAAGAGTATTATGAAAATGTGTGCAAATTGAGTTTCGAAATGAGATTGACCATAGCCCAATGAAATTGCTGCGCCTAACGTCATGGGCCGCAGAAAAAAGCAGCTCAAGTACTGCCTACCTTTTCTAAACATGGCCTGTGTCCTGAATAATTGTGAATGATTTGCTAAAGTAAATTATGGATTCCCTAGCCAACTCAGGCTAGTATGCGTGGGAAATGGTTACATTTTGCTAAATGTTAAATGGTTCTTAATGAAAAATTGTTGACTCGTAGGCCTACAACAGTTACGAAACATACTTCATTACAAAATACAGTTTATATGAATTGAATTATAAAGCAAGTGTTAATATAACGCAGCATAGGCGTTTACTCACCGTCCTTGCACCTGTTATGTTATTTAGATAATCCTGGATTTCACTCATGTCATCACGTCCAGAAATGTCTATAAATTCCAAGTGTCCAGATTTGAACCCATATTTTGACAAAACGTTTTTTGCCGTTACACAATATGGGCACGACGGTTTTAGAAAAACGACTACTTTATCTCCTTTAATCTTGGTGGCAACAAATTCCTGAGCCATGTTGCTGAATGAAGAGCAGTAGGTTTATGCAGAGTGCTCTTCGACAGCTGGTAAAATTAAATTGTCAAGAGTTAAAACGGCAGCAAAATCACTATGGTCAACGAGCAAGCTTCACAAAAATATAGCAGGCCTAGGAAGTTCACGAAAGTGGGATGGACCTTACAACCACGTCAGCTCAAGTTTCATTTTCAGTTTCCAAATCATTACATTTAAAACAGGAGTTAAACTTTTATATTTACTATTTTATATTATATATCAGAGGTTAAACTATACAGCTCCGGAACAAATTAAGAGACCACTGAAACTTTTTCTTTAATGAAGAGACCGTGCACGGCAAATGGAACCTTTTC
>JACXGJ010008610.1:0-26650 GCA_016801105.1 Esox niger | reverse complement strand
TTTCCAGAACACAGACACGCTTTCCATTGTCGTTTTCAGCAAACATTAGAACTGTCTTATCAGTGACTACAGTGCTGACCCTCCAAGACTCCCAGGTCTCATGATGTTTGTCAAGCAGAGCTCAGTATCAGGGAAGGATTCTCAGAAAAACAGGAAATGGGGCAAGGAAGGTTGGGATTTTGTTTTTTATCGTGTCTGTTCATACAATAAAAAAGAAAAATCTATCTGCCTCCTTTAACAACAAAATATTAAGCATCCATTCAGTTAATATTTGTTTTTTTTATAGCTTGTAATATAAAATATTTTAAACACCTCAAATACCTTTTTAAACTAGTCTTCTGGCTTTTGGCAAATTTTCATGTGCCAAGACCAGATCCATAACATCCACCGGACCGGGCATGACCACCTGACCGGGCACGACCACCTGACCTGGGCCCGACCACATGACCAGGCACGACCACCTGACCCGGGCACGACCACCTGACCCGGGCACGACCACCTGACCCGGGCACGACCACCTGACCCGGGCACGACCACCTGACCCGGTTGGTCTGGTGAAAACACTCCGCTGGCAAGGCAGGCACTGATTGTTTCTTTATCCAGATTGTAGAAAACTTATCGCCAATCTGGGTTCAGAATGATTCCGTGTCCTCTATCAGCCTGGGTGCTGAGTGCAGCGTTGTCACGACACAAAGTGAGTGGGTGGGTGGGCGGAGGGTGGTGGTGGGGGTTTGCTGGTGAATACCCCTAGCTAAGACACTGCCTCAGCACCACCCTTAACGGCTCAGGAAACTACTCAAAAGACGATGGAAAAACACTCCAGAGTCTCACTGGAGCGCCGTTCGTCACACTGGAGGGCCTCCTGTAATTCCCACAAAGTTAAAGAGACCGGCGGAGAATGGAGACTTAACTGGCAACACGCTCCTACGGCCAGACTCACTGATTTCCCTCAAGAGCCCTCAGGGGGAAACTCCAAGCGCAGACTGGAGAGACTTACGTTTCATCAACAGCCGCTTTAGTCACATGCGCACAGTATTTCACAGGCTGTCCTTCCTGAGCACGGGAGATGAGTTGGTTTTTCGGCCACCTCAAAAACGTCAAAACAGCTCTCAGTGCGATGCTTAAATATGGGGTGTGCTTTTGGAATTAGCAATTCGACCGAGCACAACCACCAGTCTATGCAGGGACGCGGACTGCCGTGTTCAGACAGGAAGGCAGGTTCAGGGAAAGTTCAGGAAGACCAGTTGGACAGGAGGGTGTGTACATGTCTAGGAGAGGGAGATGCTCCAAGTGTGAACAGGACGGACGACAAAGGTGAGGAAATATACTGGGGTGGCAGTTTACGCAGGGATGTACATTTACACGGCCAGACAGGAAAGAGGAAGCATTTGCTTCGATTGACAAGTGGCAAGCAACTGGACAGCCTGTTGCACTGATCTGCACCACAGTTTAAGGATTAGTCCGTTTAATTTAGGGTGGTGCTGTTATCCCGTGCAAGAGAGTAATCCAGGAGGATGGGCGCATGGACTAAGCCATTTAGTCTGGAACACTACCTGGGAGCCACCAGCACTGCCATGAAGTCCTGTCCTCTAGTGTAGAAATACACCCGGCCGACCTGTCCTCTAGTGTAGAAATACACCAGGCCGACCTGTCCTCTAGTGTAGAAATACACCAGGCCGTGCTGTCCTCTAGTGTAGAAATACACCAGGCCGTGCTGTCCTCTAGTGTAGAAATACACCAGGCCGTGCTGTCCTCTAGTGTAGAAATACACCAGGCCGACCTGTCCTCTAGTGTAGAAATACACCAGGCCGACCTGTCCTCTAGTGTAGAAATACACCAGGCCGACCTGTCCTCTAGTGTAGAAATACACCCGGCCGACCTGTCCTCTAGTGTAGAAATACACCCGGCCGACCTGTCCTCTAGTGTAGAAATACACCAGGCCGTGGTGTCCTCTAGTGTAGAAATACATCAGGCCGACCTGTCCTCTAGTGTAGAAATACACCAGGCCGTGCTGTCCTCTAGTGTAGAAATACACCAGGCCGTGCTGTCCTTCTGATTGGCTGATAGCCATAGTATAGGAGACCATATACCACAG
Organism: Esox niger; assembly: GCA_016801105.1. Taxonomy (NCBI): domain Eukaryota; kingdom Metazoa; phylum Chordata; class Actinopteri; order Esociformes; family Esocidae; genus Esox; species Esox niger. Next base: position 24,555 of record JACXGJ010008610.1, on the reverse strand, counting down.
ATACGACATCCCATTTCAGGTCGTATACGCCGATCAAGTGAGTATGCTGGCCATGCAAAAACTGTTTTCAACTTCCAGGATTTGCGTACAGATCCTGGCAATATCCTGGCATTATCATTCTGCAACACGAGGTGATGGTCATGGATGAATGGCACAACAATGGGCCTCGACACGTTATCAATAAAATGCAACGGTGTTCGTTATCCATAACACACGCCTGCCCACAGCATAACCCCACCGCTACCATGGGCCACTCGATCCACTACGTTGACATCAGCAAACAACTCATCTGCCATCTGCCCTGTACAGTGAAAATCGGTATTCATTCGTGAAGGTGCCAGACGCCATCGAATGTGAGCATTTGCTCACTCAAGTCAGTTACGATGACAAACTGCAGTCAGGTCGAGACCCCGATGAGGACGACAAGCATTCAGATGAGCTTTCCTGAGACAGTTCCTGACAGTTTGGGCAGAAATTCTTTGGTTATGCAAACCGATTGTTGCAGCAGCTGTCTGGGTAGCTGGTCTCAGACAATCTTGGAGGTGAAGATGCGAGCTGTGGAGGTCCTGGGCTGGTGTGGTTACACTTGGTCTGCGGTTGTAAGGCCGGTTGGATGTACGGCCAAATTCACTGAAACGCCATTGGAGATGGCTTATGGTAGAGATATTAACATTCAATTCACACTCAACAGCTCTGGTGGACCTTCCTGCAGTCAGCATGCCAATCGCACACTCCCTCAGAACTTGCGACATATGTGGCATTGTGCTGTGTGAAGTAACTGCACAATTTCATGTGTCCTTTTATTGTGGCCAGCCTAAGGCACACCTGTGCAATACTCAGGCTGTCTGATCGGCATCTAGATATGCCACACCTGTGAGGTGGATAGATTATCACGGCAAAGAAGAAGTGCTCACTAACACAGATTTAGACAATTTGTGAACAATATGAGAGAAACAGCCCTTTTGGGTAAATAGAACAAGTCTTAGATCTTTGAGTTCAGCTCATTATGAATGGGGGCAAAAACAAGTGTTGCATCTATCATTTTGCTCAGTGTAATTACAGCATCACATTCAACTGCGCAGATATCCCAACTGTAGTAGCAATCCTGCTCTAGGCAGCATTTTTGCTGTTGATGTCCTGGTAGAAATATGCACTTTGGTCTTACAGAGCAGGTTGATGCAGAGCAAAATAATCTTCTCCTTCTTGCTTCCGGCCGTATTGTCGGGCGAAAGCATATGAGCATCAAATAGGAAAAAATATTTGAAGGAGGACATCTGACTAAAATAACTTACGCTAAATATTGACATATTAGGCGGACATTGTGCGATAAAGGGCGGTGCGTTAGTGCATTGCAGTGTATGGAAGTGTAGCACAGTGCAGTGTCCCTACCAGGCTTCCCAGCTTGGAAGACGACGAGTTGTTCCTCTTTTTGATCAGCGGGTTACCGTCCGTGGGGCAGTGGGGCTCTTTCAGGTTGAGGTTGAGTCCCCTCGGCCCCCCCGCCCCCTCCGAGGACGAGCGTAGCCGGCGCTCCATGCGCATCACCTCGTGGTACGGACTGGCGCTGCTGCTGCACATGGACACTGCGGAGGGCGGAGCACAGAGACCCCGCAGGGCAACGTGAATCACTCCCGCTGGGACAAGGAGCCCGGGCAGAAACAGAGGTAAGCAGAGAGAAAGCAAGGCTGTCCAACGCCACACGGACAAAAACAAACACGCACACAGACTACATGTCAGAAGGAAAACTTCCAAACAAGCAAACAGACACTCAAGACAGTAACGCAAGCCGGGAAGCCATCCAGTGTTTTGCAGCAACAGCTTCACTCGTTTTAAGGAAAACCACATTATTTTAGGTGATGTATGATCTAATGTAAAAGCATATTTTTCCAAAATAGTGAGGGAGTGGGGTTTATTTATATTCATTTGCTGATTTTGGGTTGTAGATCTATCACTGAGCACAGGTGTAATTTAAGTGTAAGTATAACTACTTACGTGTAATCACCAATACAAAGTAGCCTATGCAACAGACAAGACAAAAATAGGCTCAGATCAAAAATGAACAACAAAAGTGAATAATTATGGATAGCCTAACAGAAGTGGTAATCCAGGGCCTAGTCTCGTTCTGAAGGTTTTCACTCAGTCAATAATCCGACAAACATTTCTCTTCGATAAGCATCAATGAGATATGGTTTTAGTTTGCTTGAACGTTGGCTATGTACAAGAACAGGCTGTGCTGGACTACAAGCTAGCCCAAAATGTTCTTGAAAAAACTAGGTGAGTTTGCTCCCATTTGGTGGGTCTGGTTTGAAGAAAAGACAGAGCGGTAAATAACCCAGAACACCGACTCTACAACTGTACATACCTACAGCGCCAGTAAAATGTGTTCCCCACCTAGAATTGTTTCACATTGTTGTGCCTCAGACTTGAAATGCAACATAATAATGATTTTGAACCACGTATAAAACACCACACTCCAACATTTGAGGAGGATTTCTTTGTATTTATTATTGTGAAACAAGGTGACAGTGCAGACTAAGTATTGGCACAGTGACACAAATGCACAGTTGAGCCCAAAAGTATTCATACCCATACCAAATTTAGAGCTATTGTGAATTTGTATTTGACCAATAGGTTTCTTCTGGCTAGAACTGACACAAACAATTGACAAAACATGGTAAGACATTGTGCTGGAGAACTATTTTAGTTTTTCACATTTTTACTAAAAATGCTATGTCCAACTTTATTCAAATTTTTGAGAAATGCAAGATTCTATACAATTTAAAATGGTTTTGTAATTTCCACCATGAGAGAGCATTCCAATCACCTATAAATTGAGAGTCACGGAAATAGTTACGTTATTCATTAGTGTCTCCAGCACAAGGTTTTACCGTGTTTTGTCACTTGTTTATGTCATTTCCAGCCAGAAGGTAGAAACCTGTTGGTCAAATACAAATTCAATATAGCTCAAAATATGGCGTGGGTATGAATACTTTTGGGCTTAACTGTATCCATTTCAGGTTTAAACTCAGGCACGTTGTTGTCAAAGCACAAAAGAAGTGTCAATGGAAGTCAAGTCAGCCATCATGATCTAAAAAATTTATTAAAATCAACTGTTTGGTACATTAAAAATGAGAATAAAAGCTCAGCAACGGTTATCTCAGCACCTGTACATTTCCCACTAAACTATGAACTGACCCATCAGGAACACCCCCCAGGAGGTTGGCGTGGATGTGTCAGCCACTACAATCTGCAGATTACTTCACCAGCCAAACTAAAGACACTGCACCACATGATGCAAAAACACAAGTTAGCCTCAAAAACAGGATGGCCTAAAAAAATACCAGAGCCTGCAGATTTCAGGAAAAGGGTATTGTGGACAGATGAGAAGAATAAGAACATATACCGGGGGGACGGCAACAGGAAAGTGAGGACGAAAAAGGGAACTGGCATATCAACATATCTATGAAGGGAGGTGGAGGTTGTTTGTTCTGGATGTATGGCTGTCACGGGAACAGGACAAATTACATTTAATTGATGACGTAACTACTGCCAGCTGCAATAGTAGGATGAAAGCTGAATTGTATCGAATCATCTTGTCTGCCCAACCAAGTTCCTCAGAACTCACTTCACCTTGTCACAGAAAAATTCTCCCATGCATTCGGCTAAAAGCAACAACAGATTATTTTTTTTAACGAACAACAAAATGTGAATGTCCATGACGGGCAAAATCATTCACCTGATCTAAATTCAATTGAGCACGCCTTTTACTTGCTGTAGACTGAAGGCAGAAATGCATGGAAACGAACAGGAAGTGAAGATGGCCACATACAGTGAAGATACAGGCAGAACATCACTGGGGAAGTCTTCTGTCTGGGCTGTGGGTTTCGTTATGTTTAATCACAGTATCCATCCCTCCCAGGAGGCCTTTCACCTCTAACCAGAACGGGACTGTAAATTAGGACTTGCTCTTAATTTACTTGCCTGGTAAAACAGGTTAAAACCATAACATCCAAGGCCACAGAAATCTTTATATTACCCATCCCCCTGAACTGTCTGTCCATATCAGCTGTTGTGCAAGAGGTCGAGTGTTAAATACCCAACAGAGGGAACATATATAAACTTCTAGATGTAACCAGAAATTAAATCAATTAACTTGATTTTGATGGAAATTGGTTACACCTGAACTAATTTAGGCCTGCATCAGAGATGGATAACAACAGACTTAGTCAATTTAAGTTTTATATTATTGTTTTAAATACGTAACTGAATGAAAGGACAACAATTATGAAACAAATGTGTGGAGTATGGTTGTAGATACGCGGTGGTCCTCATTTAAAAATGCATGACACACTGTGGCACTAACACAAAAAATGCAAAATTGTTCCGAGGGTGCAGAATATCTGTAGGTGTACTTACTTTACAAACTTGTCATTCAGTACAACAGAAGGTCTGTACAACAAAACAACCCAGAGCGGAAAACGATTCCCTGAAAACTCAGCTCTGGTTAGACAGGATTGGGGTTGGAGTGAATACCTACAGGACGATAGTTATTCTTGAACAGGGCCAAACTAAAACCTACCTTGCCTAAGGAAACTGCAGTTTATTAATAGAGGACACCTACCTTTCTTTTTAAGGGATCCCACTGTAGTAAATTCAAGCACATAGGACTAAAATAGTGCTGCCCAACATTCTACTCAGACAATCTGACTGTAGTTCCTGATTCACTCATCACCCACCAACAAGCACTTAAAGCATAACCTTCATCTACACTGTACAGATCAACAAATGAACAGAACAGAACACAACGTGCACACATACGGGTCAAAACGCTTGGACATCAATTTACAACAAAAACAACATCCCTCTCGGTACTATAAAAGACCTTCACGCAGACGCTGATCAGCGCCGTGTGCGTTAATGAACCGACCCATTCAGTGCTTACCTGTATGGGGTTTCCGCAGCCGGCACGGCCTGGGCTCATGTCTACCACAGTACGCTCCTTTCCCCAGCTCCTGGATGAGGAGTGCGTTCCTGGACCTCCTCTCAGACTGCTCCGGATTGGAATGGTAGCCTTTACCACGCACCGGCCCCGTTTCGCTCTCACTGGTTTCAGTCAGGTCTGGACATGTGTCCGCCGCCACCGCCGCCGCCGCCACCGCCACTTCATCCTTCACCTCTTCCTTCTCTTCCTGCGATTGTTGTTTTTGTGTTTCTGGTGTTGCAGCTGTCGCCGGCTCTGGGACAGGAAGAGGGATCGCAGTCTCACACTCGGTGGTGTTAGTTATGCTGGTGTCTGGCAGTAGAGGCTTGTCCGTGGGAGCCTGGGCTGGAGTGAAGAACACCTGAGAGGTGGAGACCACGTGCCGGAAGTCCTCCGGGGGCGCGGCCGGGACCGGGCTGGGCAGCGCGTCCACCTCGGACACGGAGTCTTCCGTGATCGGGACGTTGAACTCGGAGGGGGTGAGGGCGGCGGTGCGGTCGTCGGACAGGATGGGCGACTGCAGGGAGCTCTCGCCCAGCAGCTCCCCCGGCCATGAGCCCGGGGTGCCACCGGCCGTCGGGGGCTCCACGCTGACCTCCGGAGCCAGGCACTGCTCTGGGTCCTTGGAGAGACGCTGGTGCGAAGAGAAGGACTTGGGAAGCGGCGGTTTCCTCTGCCTGGACGTCCGCTTGCTGCCTCCGCTGTAGTCGTCCATGAACCCAGAGTCGTCGCCCTCGTTGCTGTAGCCTGAGCTGATGCAGTTGATGAACACGTTCCTGTTGGCCGCGGACGCCACCTTCTCGAAATCCCCAGTCTGCGAGCGGGAGATCTTCTTCTGGCGGTGGCCCCCGAAACCGAATGAGTGGCGCGTTTTGGCCCGCGGCGGCGCAGCGGCGTCATCGGGCGACCCCAGCGAAGGATCGTCTCGGCCACCGTCGCCACCACCTTGGACCGGGTCCGCCGGAGGGGTCTGGACCCGTGGCGGCGCGCTGTTCCTCTTGCCGCTGAAGCTGATGGAGGGCGTGCGGAACAGGCTCCGCCTCTTGCCCGTGCTGCTGCTGCTGGAGTTGGTGCTGGAGGGGGACGAGGTGTGGACGCCGTTCCCCACGCCGCCGGAGGACGGGGAAGACGGCAAGGAGTCCTGCCTCTTGCTGGCGCTCCGCCTGAAGATGGGCAGTCTGGAGACGAGCGTGGAGCGCCTTGATCCCGAGTCGCCCATCGAGGTGTCGCAGCGGTCAGTCTTGCTAAAACAGAAAGAGAATGGAGTCAGGGATGGTTCAGCGGTCTAAGCAGCTGTCTCCAGTACAGTGCATGAAACCACACGCGTTTGGCTAATGCGTAGGGACTCGCTAGCCTCGGCCTCAGGGCAGGAACCGATACGAGTGAAGCTCATTGGGAGGGTTCTGCATCGAAATGTTGAACACTAGCTCGCAAACTAGATCCTTCCATACAGACGTCTCAAAATAATCCCATGCCGCCCCGACCAATACATAACGACTTTCATCATTCATTAACTTTTAATTTAGGAACCTTTGGACTGCCAGTGTCGTGTTACATTGTGCTCGGTTTAACATAAAACCAAGTATTTATTTATAGAAAGATTGTTGTTGGCGTACTTTTTAAGCCTTTACATAACCAGGGCGACAGCCAGTCTTGTCTTGAGCCTTGGCACTTTGCTTCAGCAGATTGTAAAGCTGAAAGGTGAGACACTATCCAGGGTCTGTTTGAACAAAGGCCGGACCCGGATCTCCAATACCAGCTGCCTCATGTTTTCCACTATGGTGGTTCTTTATAACCCAAACATTGGAGGACAATATGCTCTCATGTAAAACACTTCAGCCATAGACGTTTTGGAAATATTAAGAGGTTTTGGTGATGTGTGATGACTGCTTTGTATTCAGGACTTAGTTACATCTCTTTACGAGGTTATTTACAGTATTATTTAGTTCCTGGTTGCAAACAGGATGCATGTTTTTGTCTCTGTTTATTCTGTACAGGCTTCCTAATTTTTACTCTTCTTCAGGTTATTATTGTGCATTAACTACAATGCGTGGATCCACCTAGAGATAATCTAGATCATTTTTACTGCTTTTATTGTGACTACATTAAACTTATATTTGGCTTGCACTTACAAAGAGGTTTTGCTTTTTTGAATAAATTTCGACATAAAAATAAACTCCAAACATGGCATATTGGTTGTGTGTAGCTTGAGTTGGTTGAGCACGGAGCTTGAAAAACCTGGGCTTAGAGACATGATTGACACACAAGATTATGAAGTTGAGATACGACAGATCAGACAGCTTTGAGTGGAGAAATAAGACACATTTTCTTAAAGTAATACAAATATATTGACCAAAATGCTGTGATTTTAGAGTTGGCCACCAACTCAAATAGCCAGATTACATGGATAGACCTGCACTAGTGAGATGAAGCATGTACTTCGGAACATGGCCTGGACAACAGGAAAATATGTTTTATTTTTGTCACTGCTCAGGTTGACCTATTCCTTGGAAATGCCATGGCACAATACCCGAAAAATTGTGGGAAAACACAGGTTTATAGTGTCCACACACTCAGCCCCCCTCTTTCTGAGATTAGGATTCAGAAAGTCAAAAGGCCCTCTTATTACTGCACACATTTCAACAACTTGTACGGTTGAAAAAAAAGTAATTGACTATTTCAACCTCCCAAACCAGAAGGGGCAGAGAGTGACCGATTATCAATGGTCTGACATTTTACATTCCAGCAAACATCCTTATCGTAAAGCACAGAGATAGACTACCTCTAATGTGTCACTGATTCACAAGTGTGGCAAGCTCCAAAGGAAAGCTTTCACCAGAGAACAGTAGGTGTGGTGTTGTTCTGAGTTATAGAACAGACCGTAGCAATATCTAATAAGCCTGCCTACGTAAGGCCCAATACATCCCAGGGTGCCACCAACATCCCAGGGTCAATTTCAACACAAGTCAGAGGGACTTTGCTAGTATCTGCCTAATGTATGTGTGTCTAATTTAAATGTAATCAGACACTTGATAAACAATGTTAATATACCACTCAAGCTCCTGCATGTATATGCAATTTCAACATCAGCATGCTTAAAGCAGACAAGGAGATAAAAACTGAAAGAGCCTGTCCTGAACCAGCTGCAATGCATCGCAAAAGCAATATACACAGCACATTTATCATATCATTGGGATATTTTTCCATGAAATACGATTTCACCTTATCGCACAGTCCCAAAAGCCGTGGCCACTGAGCGTGTCCCAAACCAAGATCTGAAGGTCTACTACAAATCTGACTGGATCGTACATCACAACCGAACCCGGGTTATCAGAATTGGTTATAGCTGTGAAGACCTTTACTCCAAAAACCCTTAATAGTGATTTTTTTTATTTTCATTCAGGGAGGGGAGTAGGGTCCCAATTGGGATAGAGCTATGGCCAGTCCATTCAGCCCCCATCAAGATGGCTTGACATGCTGTTTCTTTGTGGCTGCTGTCCCACAAGTTATGTAACATATTGCCTTTCAAACATCGTACCACAGCTCACGGTTCATTACTCACAGGGCTATATAGTTCTTCCCTCAGTGAATATGAATGGAAGAACCCAGTTATGTAAAAGGCTGTGCCCGTGATGGGTGTAACCTGAATAACAACAACTTACACGCAACAACGATACAGAATAAATTAGAAACAACCGCTACTGTCTTCATGGAATGCATGAGACACGTCATCTAAACTAGAATTCTTATTAGAAACATAATCTCAATTCCTACTTTTCTAAAGTAATGCAATCCGGTGCTTGTTCAAATAGGTACAGTAAGCTGCTACAGTTCCTGAGGCTGAGAGGGTGTGGAAAGGATTTGTATGACAGAGACGAACCGAGATACAAACCCCGCCCCTCTACCGACAAAGTACTAAAGCAGGTAGCTACGTTATATATCCTTGCAAACTAAATCCCTTCCGCAGAAAGTCAATGAGTAGCTATGACTAGTAGGCTAACTGGCCTACAAATTCCCAGGCAGTTGTTGTTTGGCCACTGACAAGTGAATTAGTGACTGTAGCCTAAGTAGGTAGTTACATTACTGTACATGTACTATACTGTATTGTTGTCTTGATAACTACTGTAGATGTAAATATTTATGAACTTCAGTTATGGAAGTGTCGCCTATCCAGATACAGCTTTATAGACAGCTAACTACGTTAGCTTTAATCTCTGCATTGCAAGGATAGCAGCTACAGTACAACAGTACTGTAACTGTAACTGTACAGTGTAGCTAGATCTGTGAAACGTCAACATGTCGAATCTCTGCATGCTAATATCCTACCATGACCTGAATGTAATTCATTCCAATCATTTAGACATGCCATAGTCTGGACAGATGTTCATAAAAATACTGCCAAAAAGCAAGACCAAAGCAACAAACTGAATGAAATAATAACTGTTCGTTGTTTTAGCTGACAAGCAAGGTGCATGTGTGAGCGCTAGAGCCCCGGTGAAGACGCCGCAGCTAGCACGCTAGCTAGCTAGCTACCAAATACAACCGAGATTATTTTACCTTCAGATGAATTCCAATGTTCAGGCCGCTCCTTCAAGTGACAAGAACCCAAGTCAGCCTCTAGCGATTAAATATTAAGGTAAGCATGGCGTGCAACCACATTGAAATGTTATAAAAACAGGAAAATTATCAATAATCTATCGCACAGATGCACCTCAATGACGTGGAATCTCTTCTTTCCTCTCTTCCGTATTTCTACGAGCGTGCATGACGTGCTCTCACACCTCCTGCCCTGGCGACTAGCAGCATCCTCACGGAGCAGGTGATGCTGCTGGTCCAATGGGTGGTCTGGTGATGCTGGCAAGCAACAATCGTCTATGGCCAGTAAAAAAAATCGAATTATCAAAAGCACTAATGGCGAATTTGACCTTGCGAAATTTTCAAAGTGCAAGAATATACAATGGTGTGTAGGGCTAAATCAGACAAATGCATTGAAAGCATCCAAAATCTTATTTCAAATGTTGTTACATATAGATCTTGTACCATGATTGCAGGAGTGCCTGTGGAAGTATTTAAAACGACTTATTATGGGCGCAGACTGAAGTATCTGGAAAGATTTTGTATGGAGTAATGGTTTAAAGTCCATTCCAAAGTGTTTACCGGTGTCATAAAAATTATAGAAAACTCCATGCTATTATCCTTGCATGGACAGGTGTAAACAATACTGAAAGCAAGGGTGCGTGTAATTTTGAGGAAATTAATTAATAATTTGGAGGTAGTGTTGTTTCAGTGTATCCCCCCCGAGTCATTAATGAAGTACACAATAAAATATTATTTCCATATTCTGGGATAATTGCAATATGGTACTTAACCTGTTCATGAAATACAGGCATTTTTTAAGATATGGCATTTTATGTTATATTGAACATTAATTTGGGGAAAGAGAGCAGTTTCTGCTGGACGAGCAGTAGGTCATATTCAAACTCGCGCTGCAGCAGTATGTGAATTGAAGGCAGTTGCTTAGACACCAACTTTATCAATGGTGGCAATAATTTCAGGAGACTGTGTATGTACACAAATACCATCTGACAGTGCTATTTGACACCTGTCTACAAAGGCATCACAGCGTACGCGCTTATCAAGGATCGGTCCATAAAACCGTATTCATGAGAACATAAACGTCAATGCTGACCCTAGATCTGCACTCGTGCTTCATTGAGTCTCATTCAGGCTTCATTGAGTCTCATTCAGGCTACCTAGTATTTCACGAGACCTTAGGAATCCTAAATAATAATTGTGACAGAAATATCTTGTATGATCCGTAGGCAGTGATATTTCAGGAACACACAGTCTCCTTTTTTCACTTTTCAGTAGAAGTGACATGTTCTGCAGGAATAACACAAATCCTCCCAAAATCTGAACCGTACCTGGATTTGCGGGATCGTTCCAAGTCGTGCTAGAGTCTTGTTAACTCCTCCAAGCGGGATTACGCCAATCCCACAAGTCTTCTAGAAAGTGTTGCCTTTGTTAAGCCATGCGGTTGAACTGTATAACTTGTTTTTATACGGGTACATGGGTAGAGAGTCTTATCTGTGGAGGCAGTGGTTTCTCATGATAGGGGACCAGTATGGAGGGTGAGGGCGTCTGTAACCTGATGTACAATAGGGACAGTGTATATACCAAAACCCATGCATTTCTTATATTTTCTCATAGAATGGCCAACTATACAAATTCCTAGGAGGTGGTGTGATATGAAGTACCAACATTTAGCTCTTACAAATCCCCGTTCAAAGTGACAATTAAAAGCTAGTTAGCGGAAGCTATATAATTACAGATGCAAACAAATCTCTCTTTAGCACTATTCTTTATTCACAATTTCTAAAATTGCCATTTTAAAGAACTGTTCACATTAATTGATGCATTTTTCAACACAGATTTTTAAAAACAAAATACATATAGTAAATAAAATTATGAATATGGCTAAAATGCAACATCCAGAGTTAGTCCAGGGTCGTAGCTTCTGGGACCCAAGTACAAAAAAAGAGGAAGTAGAGCATGTGAGAATGTTGTTCATTGATAAAAGTTCCACATTAAAAAACGACTGTCATCATAAACCTCCTCACTAAGCTCAGTGTACTGACTCCAGACACCTTCCTTCCCCATCTTATCGACCTTTGAAGTGCAGATATTAGACAGTTTGGATTGGCGACACATCACCTCCTCTTTGACCCTCAACCCAGAGGGCCCCAAGCGGTGTTTCCTCATGCACTGTTTCACTCCCAGTTCACCGACAGCTACACGAATCGACCAACGCAAATGGCATCCTTAGGTACCCACGTGACGGTCCATCTCTTAAGGCAGATGACTGCTGTAGGCCTCACAACCGATGACAGAGTCCACCTACGGGGAAGAGACAAGCAAAATGGCATTTTGGAGCAAAGACCTCGTCACCACGGCTGTCAGCATAACAGTGATGACGGCTGACGTTAGGAAGAGGAACACAAACCCAGTCAACACCATCGAGCCCAATCCTCTGGGTCCACATAACATATGGCTTGCCATGGTCCATCAGTAACACCAGGGACATCAAAACACTAAGGTCACTACAGAAATTGGGAGGGCCACCACGGACGCTGTCAAAATACTATTGTGGCACCACAGATCATCCCATAGCAGGTTGAGTCAGTCTGTTAGGGGAACATCTCCACACCCAAACCCAGGCCCTCGAACTGGGGACACCTACAGTGAAGCTACGTAGCCGGGCCTCCATGGAGCAATTATGGTCCCGGTGTTTGCTTTAACATCACTTTGTACCATTGTCCAGTTGAAATCTGAGGAATCGACATGCCGTACTGCATCTGTGGCCTGGGCCGATCCAGCCGTACTGCACCTGTGGCCTGGGCCCATCCAGCCGTACTGCACCTGTGGCCTGGGCCCATCCAGCCGTACTGCATCTGTGACCTTGGTCCATCCAGCCATACTGCAGAAGTATGGGTTCAAATCACTGCGCTTTCAGCAAAAAAAATGTAACTACATCTTCACCTACCATCTCTATTGGTAAAGCATGTTCACATGGAATTTTCAGGTAAACACCATTAATAGGCTTGCAGATTTTTTATTTGGGGGGGGGGGGGGTGAATCACACTTTACAGGAATCCAACCATCGTGCATTCCTGTAACTCAAACCATTACAAATTCTCAAGAGTACAAATGGTTTAAAACACACTATTGTTTATTTCATACAAATTCCAAAACAGCAAATTAAAAAAAAAAGCGCAGTATTTAAAGAACGAGGATGTCCATTAAAGCATTCCACTCACAAAAAGCAAACATCACATATCCAATCACTTACAGCAGAATAATACGACAGGCCTACGTCCTGCAGTCTATGTTATATTGCACACCAATTCATACAGACCTGCACAGCCATAAATGCTACTGTTTAAAGTGCTAGCTTAAACCAATCAGATTGAGTGTCTGCAGAATATTTGGTTTAATGTACTACTGAAGGACATCTCATTCACTTTCCTAAAATCAGCTATGTGGCATGATTACACACACACGGTAAGTACACCCCTTTACCATGACATCTGACAAAACAGCTGCTGCGGCCACCAGTGAGAGATGACCAAAGATTAGCAAATGTACACAACCAGAGCCTTTCGGCTGTTTGTTCGGCAAATAATAATACATTCTGTGATTGATAAAACAGCCCCAAAACCTGTTTAGTGCATAGACTTTTAAAAGGTGTTTCAGTTATTTTAAAACAGTACCGGTAGGTGTATAGAAGTGCAGAGATGTGAATTATGTGCACCAAATTGTGAAGCAGACAGACACATTACATACTACATATTATGTGGTTCCTCAATTACCTTACATGACTCAGACGAGCAAACCATTTAAATAACGCTACACATTACATTCTAGGATACTCAACACTCATATGGACTGAACACCAGAAAACCCAGGAGAGGTGTTTTAAAATGATCCCTTGATAAATAGCCAGACGTGATTACATGTAGTACCAATAAATGCTCCACCAATTGCTAAATCTCTCACATTTATAAATAGCCTTAAGCATTGAGAAACCTTGTTGCATATGCAGCTTTTGACTAATCACAAAGCACGTACATGAAGGTAAACTCAAATAATTACAGTTTATTATTGATACAAACAAATAATCTTAAAAGCAGTGAAATCACAGAAGGATAAAACAGTCATTTATTAACTAAAGCTGCAAAGCAATGTCGTGTTCAGAGGAGAAAGGTATAGTTTTAAAGGTTTTCCAGGGCTGACAGGAGGTAGGTAGCTTAAAGGCCAGCAGGCCAAACCTGAGAAACCACGCCAATTATCCTTAACCTCAAAAAAATATGAAAAAAAACCACAGGCAAATGTAGAGACCTGTGTCTGTGTGTAGCCAGAGGTAACCAAGGGTTTGTTCAGTACGGTCAAACATTCAGAACGAGATTGAAGTAATGCATACAACCAAAAAGATGTACAGCGTTACTAGGATGTTTAGAGTCGGTTTACGCAATACATGTCAACTGGAACATTCTGGAATATTGCACCCGCCTGAACAGTCCTGTGTTGTGCCCTAGAACCTTGTGATGTCCTAGCTAACTCACAGGAGCCAATCCACAGCTTCAGTGTAAGTTCTAAACGCTTCTGAAGTTTCTCGTCGGTTCTAAAAACAAAAACAATTGAACAGTTGCGGACAATAGTGTGAGGACAAAATTAACATTTTCATGATCAACAAGACAGTGTGTGTCACTAACTTGAGAACAGCGTTCTTTCACTGATGTGATTCACAAGCCAGAACGGGCAACTCAACTTAAAATTCCAACCAGAACGTGAATGTTAAGTGTTACAATTCAAGACAAATGTGCAATTAAGATTCAAGACTAAAGTAGTGTTTAGTGATCAGGTCGTGAGATTGTGCAAAAATGCATGCTTGTCTATATTTGTAAACGCAACCTATAAAAACATATTTGTGTGCCCGTGTCCAAATCAAATTCCGTGTAGCAAAGTTGTTCTGACTGAATTGTGACAAACAAAAGTGATTACACGATTAGTCCAGGGGCGTTCAGCCACTGAGGGGAGTGGCTTACACTGGAGAGCGCTAACTGACCTGGTCGATGTGCACAGTTATTATCTGACAAATTAAAGCATTCGCTAGAAACCCTTTTTATCATGAAAGGCACAGAGGCTTGGAAGCAGCAGCAAGGCTCCTCGGGCTTCTCTTGGCTACGTTTTACTGGACTTAGTGCTACTTAAAAAGGTGATTTATTAAAACAAAAAAAATGGCATGACAATTAGCTGAAATGGTGCATACTTAAATACACACAAATAAAATCACTACAAAAATATACCTGACTGAAAACAGAGACAGTTGAGAGCAAGCGAGAGACTTTGGTGTGTGGAAGGCCCAAAACTTCACATGTAGGACAGCCGCTTCGCTGTGATGAACTCCTCAAGATGAACCCGGCCACTGCCCATCAGACCAAAGGCGGGGTACATGGTACCGGAGCAGTCCACCTGCCGCTCATAAAGGCACCTCATGGTGTCGGCGTCGTAGAAGTAGACCCGGCCCGCGTCGTAGTCCAGGCACACGCCGATGCGCTGGGGCATAGGCAGAACCCGGTCGCCGACGCCAGAGGAGGCTTTTGGGATGAACACCTTGCCCATGCCCACCGTGAGCAGAGTGAAGGGCTGGGAAAGTTCATAGCATGTGTCCTCGCTGCCACTGTCGTGCCCACTGTCATGATCGTACCTGGAGGCAGGAAACGAAGCAGGATTATAACCTTCCCATTGGCCCATCCCAATGTCTCATACCCGGACAGATGTCGCATCCAATCAGAATTCATTAGTATATTTATGAGGCTCACTCATGAGTTAACAGCTTACAAAACCCTTTGCCATCAACTACACGTCAAAAAGGGACAGTCTAAATATTTTCATCGTTGTCATTCAGAAGGTTTTTCCCAATATAAAGAGGCGGGGTTTACCTTGGGCTACTCGTATCTCGAGGGTTATGGAACCACTCCAGCAGCTTGGAGTCCGAGGCCACGCCCACCTTGACAAGGTAAGAGTGGGGCTCCACCCGGAACGCCCAGTAGTGTCTGCCCTGAGAGATGCCCGTGTCACTGATGATGTAGTCCAGACTGATGTAGCTGCCCGTCTGCACGCGGTCGGCGCCCAACAGGAAGGTCATGCCGGCCATGCATTCCACAGAGTCGCACCTCTTGTTCAGTACCAGGCGCTCAGAGCTGAAGCCACACTTGTCATTGAACAGGAAACCGAATGCTACAAGAAGACGGGAGCAGGGATACACAAGGAACTGAGTTAGATTGGATTTCCTGTTCTCAGTCATCAGCACTTTTTGCCAGAGAGAAGGTGGACTTCAACTGCCACATGAGGGCGCCATTGTAAACACATTCAAAGAACAGACAAAAAGGATCTAAAACAATTTGGCCTAATAAAAATGTTGTGTGCGTAAACAAATCACTTATTTCCGTTGTTATTATAAACAGATTTTTCAGGCTACATATGTCTGCCGAAGCTGTATGTTAATTAACGCCAATGGCCACAATTACTGTACACTTATCCACTAACACAATTATGCCTGTGTGTTGAACCGTTATATTGTCTGTATGCAATGGGAGACTGAGTCATTTGTATTTATTCATGAAGATACAAAAAAAAACGAGGGCAAATTGAATAGCCATTAACCCCCTTAGTCTTTCATTGAGTCATCGTAAAGAAAAGCTTAATTGGAAAAACAGATGGTCATAGAGCAAATTATAGAAGTCCACGCCTTCACGGACTTGACAGGAGGCGTGTTGTAGCTACAGCAACGTCGGCCCGTTTGCAAGCGGTGACCCAGAATTCCACCCCATTACTAACGCACAGCGCATCCCAGTGCTACACCTCCCCAGCCAGTCTGGAGACAGCAATGTGGGATTTCCTACCCAGTCGGCCCAGCGCCTGACAGTATCTTGCTGCAGTCCAACGACAGAACCTACACTAACTAAATTCTGACGATCAGCCATGGCCCTCAAGCATGGAAGGTGGTTCCTCTATCCAGTTTAATAGATGGCTGAGGAATTGATGTGATGCCGCCCCTAGGCTGTGCCGCCCCTAGGCTGTGCCGCCCCTAGGCTGTGCCGCCCCTAGGCTGTGCCGCCCCTAGGCTGTGCCGCCCCTAGGCTGTGCCGCCCCTAGGCTGTGCCGCCCCGCTGGCATGAGATGGTAAACCAGGCAGCTTAAGCATCGGAGGGACGGAGCCAGGTGCTCGTAAGACTGCAACAGATGCATGGTTACGCCAACCTGCAACCGTGCAGCTGAGATTTCGGAAATTGAAAGATCGGGCGCAGAGTGAATAAGTCGAGGCTTAATAACTGTCAACTGCATGTTATCCACCAGTTCCCTGAAAAGCATCCAGCGTCTGCCATTCGTAATCTTCAGTGGATCTGGCTGCTAAATACCCTGACAGACTTGGTAAGAGAGGATTAAAAAAAGAAGCTTATCTTCAGCTCTGAAGCCCAACAGAGGTGGGATGATGTCTGATAAATAATTCCACTGGTAATTAAATGAGGAAAATTGACTTTGAGTTCAACTTCCAGCATTGCCATCAGAGAATGCACATGCGTGGGTTTGTGTGTCGGGGGGCCTACCTGGGGCAGGGGGCGTGTGGAAGGTCACCTCCGGACTGTAGGGGCTGTACAGGGCGTTGCGGCAGCTGCGCACCCGGAAAGCGTAGAGACTGTCGGACTCCAGGTCACAGACCACGGTGCTGGAGCCGTAAACCCGGTCGGTCAGGAGCCAGCGGCTGCCTCCCTCCTCATCGGGCTCGGCGCCGAGACGCCGGTACTCCAACACCTGGTGGTCCGTGGCCAGGGCGTCCTCAGCCAGCTGCCAGCACAGCAGGCCCTCGTTGTAGACGCGACTGCGGGACAGGTCAATGATGGGAGGCTCGGGGACTGGGGAGACAAGGGAGAGAAGTGCCCGCGGCAGGGACAGGTGTCAGTTTAGAGAGACAAGTTGGGAAGTCCCTCCTTGACAGGTACAACTAATTCCAGCCCATTGAAATGGAGGGCACACTCCATCAAGCTGCTGTACCCCAAAACCTAACTCGGAATCGATTTGTGGGAGATCCCTTTCAGACATGGGAAGCTTGTATGCGTTTTGATAGGTAATAAAACACCCCCATCCAAATATACACGTATATAAGGCAAATATTAACAGCCTCTTTACTCCATGATTACAACATTATTCACCACATTTAAGTCATGATGGGACCATCAAGTCAGCAGATACAATGTCTGTGGTCGGAAACAGACTAACAAAACTAACGTTTATATATTACTGCTTATTATAAAGTATATTTGGAAGTGCAAAAAGCTAATAAGTCGTCTAAAAGACTATTAAAAACAGGGTGACTGTCTTCAGACAAGCAGCCCAATTCTTGATTATTTTCCACCAACTGGTCATTTCACCAATTAGACTCGTAATTATATATAATTGATGTGAGACAGTCGGATGTGATTAGTGTTGCGGTATCAAGACTGAACTCGGCAGAGAAAACGGAGAGGCGGAGTGAGAAGCTCTTTCACATTGCCAGTAAAAGGCCGTCGCCATTTCCTGCCCTCCCGCCGTTACTCAGTTTCCCATCAGAAAAAGCACCAGCCGGGGTCTTGCCAGGATCCGGTAACACTGGATCGGGGTTAAAGAGGACGCTGGCTGGGGGGGGGCAGCCTGCCAAGACAGCGGGCATCAGTCCCAGAGCGCTACCACTCACAGAAAAACAGCCCATTGATCAAGCGGCGTATGGGACGTTACCCCAAAGGACATACCAGTCTCCTTGTTGCTCACTGCCCAATCACATCAGACCATACTGCAGCCACATGGGAGGAGGAAAGGGGGACGGGGGGCACTCCAACAAGCCCGGTTCAAGAAGTGAGATATAGGAATATTCTGCCGGCGGGCCGCAGACGGCAGAATGGGACCGGACCTGCTTGAGGAACATGCCGGATTGTCAACGCCGTCTCAGACACCAGACGGTGGACGCACAACTGACTGAACTCACGTAAACGTCACGCCACGCCACTGACATGTATAAAGCACATCTCAGAAGCTCATGAGACGCAGACAGTCGTCGGCATGCTGTTGTGTTCGGGCCAATGGATAACGATGCTTCGCTTTCTTTTAAAATCAGCCTTGCCATTTCCATCCACAAATTCAACAGTTTAGCCAAGTTATTTGCGTGGTGCTGCTGGTTAATACAGGTTTTCCACGTGCGATGTGCCGACAGTCGACCCAACCCGTAAGCACCACCGCACCTTGATGACCAGGGCTGATGGATGCGTCGCATTGGAGGAGACCGTACTGCATCTATCGCTTTCCTCATCGTCAGCGCAACTCCAGCCGCGCATCCATCCTGAGCGCTTCATCTGAGTGCTTCATTAGGATTCCCTCCCACCACTTCCATTAAGACTAACCTCATAAACCAATGGACCTCATCCTGAGGGCTTTCCAGCTACTGCTGCCCACCGAAGAGGCATTTACTCCTCAGGAGAACGTAGCATACATAAGCAGAAAACTACAGTGCATTCGGGAAATACAGACCCTCTCACTTTCTCCGTGTTTTGTTGAGCTCGACTTTATTTGCAGTTCATAAAGTGATTTTTGGCCCATCGATCTACACAAAATACAAAATACGTTATGACAAAGTGAACACACATTTACAAATGTGGGCCAGTTAGCGGAGAAAAATTAAATGCCTGTATGAGTACAGACCATTTCACAGGAGTCAAGCTGTTTCCAAGGAGGGCTTAGGATGTATTCATTTTTTTTCCTTTAAATTTGTGCCCAGTGCACGTCAGAGCCAAAACCAAGCCATGAGGTTGATGCAATTGTCTGTAGAGCTCTGAGACAGGATTGTGTTGAGGCACAGATCTGGAGAAGGGAGCTGAAAAACATCTGCAGAACACATTTTGGTGCATTTTGGTGTGTGTCAAAAACAACCGTGACATATTCCTGGTGGTGAGAGCACAGCAGGCCTCTCCTCTGATCTTGTGTAGTTTAATGAGAACTGCCATGCTGCACCCACTGGGCTAACAGACATTACCAGGTAACTCGCAGAACTGACCTGTCCTGAGGGAAACTACAAAGCAGGATCAATTATCAACTAAGTATTTGGCATGTCCGTGTTTTTTCTCTGAAGACTGATATGAACATCAGATTTGATACATTTGTTTGAAACGATTCTGTTTAGAAGGAAACACTGATACAACTATGTTACATGATACATTTCAAGCTAACTTCTCTCCCTCCTATCGGCAAACTTCAATAGAAAATAACTGCTGTTTTTATTCAAGGCTAACATTTAGATTTTGGTTCAAGCTCATCATCTTGAATTACTCCTTGATCCTGCTACTAAGACCGTGCGCGGCCACTTGGCACCACTACTGCCAAACAGAACACGGCATAAGAACACAAGACGACCACTCCGCTCCAACTCCAAACAGAACCATTGGGGCTCCATAACACCTCCAGCAGGAGGAGACCACAAGCCCTGGGAACCAGGTTTGAGCCCATTCTACAGGCAAAACCAGGCAGACAGAAGCCGGAAAACAAACTGTTCACTTCCTTGTTGGTCCTTCCCCATATTAATATGCACATGTCAAATCAGTTCCTACTATTAATATTGTATGCAGGCTGCCAATAATGGACCTTTATCCAATCATGGTAAATTGACAAGACGACAAGGCAATAAACCAAAAACACTACATGGGAATGCTCCCAACACTAAAATCCCAGGGGGTATATCAGGAATGTAAACGGCTTATTTAATTAAAGAGCCTCCGGTTAGCAGCGTGCTGCCAGAGATGAACCCAGGCCCAGGCGAAAGTGACAGACAGGTTTAGCCTGTGGTAACTCTGTGGGGGGCAGGTGGCAACAAACTGAGTTACTTTTTTACTTTTTCGGTTGCGATATGTTCCTCTTACCTCCACCAAAACAGAGCTCCTTCAGCAGGGTTTCTTCTCTAGATGTGTCCAGGACAAACTCATCAAAGGAGGAATCTGCTGCAGGGTGGAAGGTCCGCAGGGATTCTGTGGATCTGGTGATCCTGCGGAAAATGGGCACAAAGGCAGGCCCACAAATCATCTTTCGATCAAATACTGACAAGCTGATTTGATTGGTCAAGAGGCAATCAGAATCTTTATTCATGACTTATTGCCTGTATGAGCATGGGAGACGGGGGGGGGGATGTATTCAGTACATCAAGCCGCAAAGCTGCTTTTTGACCAATGGAGATTAATTAGCAGAATTAGCGCTGGAGCAGGACACGGAAAAACGTAAACGCATCCAAGCACATGGTGGTTCGCCACTCACCCAACCCACACGAAACACACCCAACCCACACAAGTCACTAACCACACCCACACAAGTCACTAACCACACCCACACAAGTCACTAACCACACCCACATAAGCCGATTGTTTCCTCAAGAACTAAAATAACAAGGCCCAAATCCCTGTTATGAAACGGGACAAGAGCAGTGATGACGGAGAACAGGACGGACAGCCATTACGGCCTGTGACAAGGCACTTACACTGACCTTTTGCCCTTCCACAGCAGAAGCCTTTCAGTAACAGCCCTTTCATAAACCATGGTAATACGAGACGACCGTTAGACAATAGCCCTAATGGCCAATGAGTGTAACCTTGGCGAGACACTGCCTTTATTTAACTAGATCAATCTTTCCGTAGTGACAATGAATTGGGAGTGGCAGGCAGTCAGGGCTTGGGGGCGCAGGTGTCCCATTGACTCGAGACTGGCAAACTCTGCGTGTTTCCCCACTACAGATAACAGGTGAATCTTTCAAATGATGTCCCTCAGTCAACACTAGTGTTCTGTGTAAAAACTAAATAGCTGAATTCTGTATTCAGCCAATATCGATCGGTGAGAATATTCTCTGTTACAGAGCAGGATTACAGGTAGAGAAGTAATAGATTGGCCTGCTCTCCAGGTAGCTGTGACTCTCACAGCATTTAAAAATCCAGTTTTGTATTAACTCCCATCAACATTTGTCGACACTTCTTGTGCAGAAATATGAGGTCACCCCAGATGGACAGCAAGGAGGAACTTCACTGGGAGGCCAACCTGGTGTGTAGCTGCTTGGCTGTCTGCACGAAGCAGGACTGGTCCGTCTCCTTGAGCACCTCCTGGGCGTAGCCCACAAGGCCACTGTTCTCCAACATGCCCTGGTACTCGTCCACCTGGCCCCGGAGCTGCTCCAGGCGCCGTGTCCTCGACTCCTCGATTGAGCGCAGCATCTCAGACTTGCGCTCCAGGAGGGTCTCGAACAAGCGCTCAAAGTGCTCGTTGGCTCGTCGCTCCGCCACCTGGCCATTCTCCTGCGGAGGCGAATATGGGATTCAGGATCCATGTTACGGTGTGGCAGAGAGACACGTGCCTATGCAACGGCATTCAATCACCATTGCAATAAATACCCTAATATGCAAGACCAAAAGCAGTCCAGACAAGGTCACGGACTGAGCCATTCCATATGCAGCAAAACACAACCTACTTAGTAATGGTACCTTGATCCAGGTATCGGCATAACTGAGCAATTACATGACCATGCACATCACTTGACAGAACGTTGCTTTATTACAGACAACACAGGCATGGCTTGTGTTAATCCATCTACTTGCCTCAGTCTGATTGATCAGAACCTCCAGGTGGGAAATCTGAGTCTTCACTTGGTCCTCCTTACTGATCAAAAAATGTATAGCCTTTGACAGCTTCTCCTGTTGGTATAGGATCAAAACAACATTTGTATTTGCCTTTGACAGTTTCTCCAGTTGGTATAACAGCATTAAATCTCACTAGACAGTAACTCATAGCAGACGGTTCCAGATATTCATATCAGAATACCCAATTACACCCCCACATACAGTACCGTAACCAGACAGAGCACAGAGAAGTCCAGTAGATATAACATTACTAAATACAAATGATTGAATTAAATATGGATGAGTCTGACCCGGTGTCCATGTCCAGAGTCCTCTTGGATTAC
The DNA here is from genome assembly GCA_016801105.1 of Esox niger. Lineage (NCBI taxonomy): Eukaryota > Metazoa > Chordata > Actinopteri > Esociformes > Esocidae > Esox > Esox niger. Next base: position 1,993 of record JACXGJ010008610.1, on the reverse strand, counting down.
TGCCTCTTGGCTTTCCGCAGCTAATTGACCTCTATCTTGCCCAGGGTTGGCAGACTTTGCCAACGTTAAAGTGTACTTATCGCTACAGAGCTGTGGTTATTCCACTTACCTATGTGAAGTGGAATGCACCAAACTTGAAGTTGCACCCAAAAAGAGCGTCTGTTCATTTTATAAGACGGCAAAACATGATGCAACGATGTTTGCGCCTTTGTCGGCTACACGCAACACAACGCTCACATAGGGAAACAGATCTGACACACGTACAACTCAGCACAGGTCAATATTTAATTAGGGGCTGAGAAACCTTAGAGAAACAACAACAGTTTTCCAGACAGTCTATGCATCAACCAACACTGTCCGGCAACAAACTGCCGTTTCATAGGAAATAGCTAGGGTTTAACCACTCTCCCATGTGAGTTTAGAAAGGCTTCTGCAATGAAACTCATCCGAAACCCAATGCCCTCTTCCCTAGACCAACATTTGGTACCTTGAGGATCTTGTAGGCACTGCTCATAGTCGTCACTTTGTGGTTGGCATGTGAGCCTCCAAGCTTACAAAGGTGGCAGACTGGACGGCGACACACCTCACAGTACATGTTCACCTTCTCCATCTCATGCTCTGGACACATTAGCACCTGAAGGGACAAAAGCAGCCCTCGGACTTAGAATTCTTGTCACAAACATCACGCCACACACGCTAACTGAATTAATATGAGAATAGTCAGATAAATTATAATTGGGTAATTTATTTAGGAATTCTCAAATGTTTCTGTAGAAATTCAACAGATTATCAATGGAATATCAGTAACCCAAAACCTTATTCCAAACCTAACCCTAAACATAGCAAGCAGTTGCTAATCAACGCTATAGCCAGAATACTATCAACTAATTTACACAACGTCGACAGATGGGAAATTGGGACTCACAAAATGTATTGTAACCAGAAGTCACTCAAAAACAGGTGACATTTTCACTCTACCACCAAGCAATTCATTACTGCTCAATGAATCACCAAAACTTGGCAAAACAGAGGGAGAGCACTTGTGTAGCCAGTCCAAATCTAATTTAACAAAAAAATTATAATAATCTGTGAAAATGTTCCAACAACAGCGTCAACAGACCCAATAAACTTGAGATGAGCTAGTTGTTAAGAAAAAACAAGGGTGATAAAAATATAAAAAAAATAATCTCAGATGTGAACCCAGCATCTACCTTGGGCCTGAAGTTCATGGTGGGTCCCACGTACTCGTGCTGGGCTTTGGGTGTGCCCCAGGGGTGGTGAAACTTGAAACACTCATTGCAGTAGCTCGCCTTGCAGTCCATGCAGCTCTTGGTGGCCTCCTGTGGCGGTGGCTTACACATGTTGCACATGATGGCCACAGCGGCACGCGCCGCCTGGCGATAGCGCTCCACAATACTCTCCAGGGTGAAGTTCCGGAAGAGCATGCTCATGCCCCGCTCGCCCAGGTCGACGTCGTGCTGGCAGCCCGGGCACGGGAAGGTGGTGACCCGGGGGGTAACGGAGCCACGCCTCCATCCCGGCGAGGAGATGGAGCCTGATATGACAGAAGGGCTGTTACAAGGGCTTATCATGTCAAGGAAGGGGGTGGGATCTGCAGACAGATACACCCATAGGCAGACAAACACACAGAGAGGCTCCATGTCCTACGCAATAAACATAGGTCCTTAGTAGATCAGACCACAAGGTGGAATCTCACAACAATGGATCAAACAAGAGAAAGAGTATGGGTTTACAGTGACCTGGACGCAAACAGATTCACAGAAAATCAAAATGACTTAAATAAATTCAGGGGTGGGGAAACCACTCACAAAACAGCACTGAAACAGCACTGAAACAGCACTGAAACAGCACTGAAACAGCACTGAAACAGCACTGAAACAGCACTGAAACAGCACTGAAACAGCACTGAAACAGCACTGAAACAGCACTGAAACAGCACTGAAACAGCACTGAAACAGCACTGAAACAGCAC
>JACXGJ010008609.1:0-26624 GCA_016801105.1 Esox niger | reverse complement strand
AAACCAAAATAAACCACACCCATATGAACAAACAGTAAACTTAAATAGGTTCCCCAATTGGAGGCAATACACAACACCTGCCTCCAATTGGGGAGACCCAAGTGCATAGAGGTGGCTAGAGCCACCTCTATTGGCCACGTCCTGACTATGGCCCCAGCCAGCACAAAGATGGCTAGGGGCATAGCCAGGACGTGACAATGCCCAAATATAAAATGTATTGTTTAATTATCAAATCATGCCAAGGTCCTTACCTCAATAGTCCAATGGTTTGTGTTTGGCCCCATATTTTTTGCAAGTAATAATTTTTTATTAAGTCTGTGACTCCACAAGCCTAAACATTTGGCAGCTGTGATTTACTCAGAATCAGAATTTCTTGGAAAATTTATTTTTATATACAGCTCCAGAAAAAATGAAGAGACTACCTTTTTTTCCTTTCCCAAAAAGTTGAAAAGGAAGGTTTTGAATGAGAAAAAGAAGGGTTACAATTAAGAAACCAATGTAATTTGTTTCTGTTCCTCACTTAAAACTATCCTTTTCAACTTTTTTGGGAAGGAAAGAAAAAGACTTAGTGGTCTCTTAATTCTTTCCAGAGCTGTTATACTGTATATTTGTTTTTCGTTTAAATGAGTGGTACTTAATGCTCTCTGGTTAGACTGCATCCCCATCCTTCAAACCATACCTACCTTGAGTGAATCAGTCATGCAGTACTAATCTCCCCCAACACAAACACGTTGTCCGGTGTTATGTGACAACACCACAATTGTCTTCTACAGTGCTATACAAATTTTATGAAAACGAACACGAGGTAAGCTATTTTAGCTTCACCCACTGACAACCTGCCTCCACGTGTCTATTTTGAGTAGCGAATGTTAATAACCAAGGGGAAACTAAACATGACACCACACGTGTAACCCTCCTCCAAAGGAGAACCCAGTCCACTTCATTAGCCACACTATATTCCTGAAAACAAAACAACAACACATTTACATTTTATCTGCTTCACATATTCCCTCAGATTTAACCCCTTCCCCTTCTCTTGTTGTCTCATATTAAGCAGGCCTAACTGTAGCCTACATACAAAAGTAGAAGGAAAAGAACCAAAGTAAAAAATCATCAGAAAACTTAAAAGAACTGCTATGTTAGAAAAGAAAGCAGCCCATATGGATCTTATGGATCATTGTGACCAATTTTCTCAACCTACATTACTTCTTGGGCAAGAATAGTGTTCTGCACTGGCCATTCACAAACCTCCTCCTTTCTCTCTCATTTCTCCTTTGGCGCACTAGTGTCCTCCACTTATTCCTGCACTTTACCCATACACCCTACCTGGGAGGTCAGTATAACTTATTCCAACACAACCATACTTTCTTGCCTTCGTTTTACACCGCTGAAACTGCTCTCGCCTCTGCCTCGACAAGCGTACTTGTATCCCACTCCCCTGATTAACTCAGCACCGCTGGGTGCCACCGCTTGCCCTGTCTCTACTCTTTCTGTTTTCCCCTCCGGTACACTGTCCCTCAGCAGAGCTACCCTGGGGCACTACTGTCGGTTTCCTAGTCCCCTGCTGCCTGGGGGTCACGCATGTCTGCAGTCACAAATTAGCTGTTCCTGTCTCTGGGTCATGGGCTTGCAAACCTCTTGTCTCCACACAAAAAACACTGCAGACAATTGTTGCTAGCAAACCTCTCTTTCCACGTTTGCTGCTCTGGGCTGTTAAAGAAGTAATACGCCATCACAAATCAAATAATGAAAAATACTATCAATTTAATGCGTTCTATCTGAAAATACTAATTTCCCCTTATTTATCTGCTACAACTGTGTGGCAATGTGCCACAACGATAGTTTTTATGCTGGGGGATTTTTTCCATACTTTTATGTTTCATAATTCTGTGAAACAAATACCTGCAATTCAAATTGCATTGGTATACTTGTATGTAATTAATCCTGAAGGCTGATAGCCATGGTACATGGGACCATAAACTACAGTTATAGTGTCAGATCACTAATTTCCCCTATATTGCATTGGTAAAAAGTTTATAATGGCAATATGGCATCTCTGGGAATTACAGTATGTTGCCTATGTACCACTGTTGATCGCTGTGTCCAGGCACAATGTGGCGTGTCTTGTCAAAGAACAGCTCTTAGCAGTAGTATAATGGCCATATATAACACCCCCTTGTGACTAATTGCTGGATTAGGTTCTCCTAAGTACACAATGTGGCAACAGGTTAAGATTGTTTCCTCCATTAAGTCTCTTGATTAAAGTGGTTCCTGTATCTCTCACTATTTTGTCAATTGTGTACTCTCACTGTACGTTGCTTTGAGCTTGTAAATCTGCGCAGGTAGTTTTGTGTGATTTTACATATAATTGCTTCACATGCTGATATGGACTAGAATTATTGCCTAGCCATTGAGGTCAATCCTTCATTTAAAGGATTCTTCAATTATCACAGTTGAAGAATTGCAGAACTTCTTGGAGTCCTTGGACTTTTCAAAAGACAATTACAGAGCATACCGAGCATGCCAACAACTATTTGAATGTCTTGCCAGACATTCAAATAGTCTGTACTCTCATCAAGACCAAGTCAGTGCCTGGAGCACCCGGCTAAACACCATGAAAACTTGGTTTGGATTAGGGTTCTATGGTCAGGTCTGTCTAGTTTGAGAGATTCATGAAGGCTGTATTTTGCGTGTCATGCACTCAGACAACATTTTTCATTTCTTCCGCCCCCTTCCACCATAACTGTCAAATTACACCTCCAACATTGACACAATTGTTCTTTCCCGTCCTCCTTTATCCCGTCTATTTCCCTTTTTTCAGTTTTTTGCTCCCTTCTCCTTTCAACCTGACTTATCTTCAATTCACCCATTTTTCTTCCTCTACACTCTGCTATGCTGCCACCCTTTCTCTCTGGTATTCCCCTCTCCCCATTCCATCTCCTCTCCTCCAGTCTTTTGATCACTCTTGTGGTCAGTAGCCAGGGGGTATCCTTAGAAAGAGGAGACTGCATGAGGGAGTGGATCTAATTGAATTACAATCCGTTCTGAGTGATGAAGTAGAGGCCCCCAGCACGGACCAGCGCGGCAACACACTCAAGCCAATCGCATTAATACACTGTGTGGCCCGTCACCACTGTCTGTGTGTTCGTGTGGCCCATTATCTAAGATGATGCGTGTTTATCAAGGTAATGGTCCTGCCATCTCTCACTGACTGGACTGACAAATGCAGCTCCGCTCTCACTCCAACCACACAGGATCATTTAGATCTTCTTCATTTGAATTTGTATCAGCTTTTTGTAAGTCCATGTGTGTTCAGAAGGTGGTCGTCCCTGGTTGTTATTGTGTGATACTTGTAGGAGTGGATGTCAGTGAGTTTGTGAGTATGTCGTGTAGAGTCAGTAGTCCACTGAGTGGTGTGTGTGTGTGTGTGTGTGTGCACATATCCATGGCTGTGGGCTGTCATGAATCACTGGTCCCTCTCTCTGTGTGTTCATTATGTTGCAGTCTCCTGACGGCTTCTCTGGCTCCTGCCCTACAGACAGACAGACAGGCAGACAGGGCCCAGCAGATTACTGATCCCAAATCAGCGTTTTAACACTCAGGCTCCTCTCGCTCTCTCTCTTATCTTTCTTTTCTCTCTCACTCTCTTCTAGCTCGCTCCCTGTCTTTTCTCCACTCCATCTTAGTTCCCGTCTCCATCTCTCCATCCTCCCAAACCCCTCCGTACAGCTGTGGAGGAAGCCTCTGTACGCCCTGCCCCTTACGTGCACTGGCTGTTGAAAAGTCCTGCGTATTATTATGATAATAATATGTTCCGCTTTATTGAATTTAATTATTCCTGAATGATTACCTTGCGGCCTGAGGATGGTCTCTAAGGTAGAGGGTTGTGTTGTAAGGATAGGATGGGGGCACAGGAAAGATTGTTGGGCAGTGCTCCTTTGTTTGTCTTAAATTACATTTTCGAGGTTCGGCTGTGAGTTAATGCAGCAATTGTTTGTGTATACATAATGTCCCTACTCTTACTGTAGTCCCATTAGACAAACTTAAAACTCACATGAACTCACACTTTCACACACCCAGTTTCACGCTAACAGTGCATACACACCCATGCACACACACGCACCCATGCACACACACGCACCCATGCACACACATGCAATAATAAACTACTGTTGCATAGTTCTACATACATTTTGCAAGGGTTGGAGACCTTGGCTGGTTTTTTTACTTCCTCTCCCTAATTTCAAATTGTACTCATGACCTTTGATCTTTTCTTATTGTAACACACAACAAGCTTTAGAGTTAAACATTGGGACATTCAAGCACTGACAAAATGTCCTGCCAGACCATTCTGTCCTTTTATATTGCTTGCTTTCAGGAAGTTGGGGCAGTCAGTGCGTTGCAGGTCACGCGCAAGTGTTGCTTGCAGGCAGCCGATCCGCCTGGGAGCTGTTGGAGCATGATGAGTCAGAAAAAGCCCTTGTTGACGATGTGACCCCTCCACCATGTTTGGTGCTGGCTAATATGCATAGCCCTATGCGCCCTGCACAACACTATGACACGGCCAAGGCTCAAACCCTGGCTGTAGATGATACAGCAGCTCTGTGATGCAGTACATTAAACATATTTCTGATGCCAAATTTCATGAGTCAAACTGAATAAAAATGACTAGTGGACTGGGATCGTGAAGTACTTTGCATTATGTACCTATTGGTTCCAGACAATCCCTCTTGGGTTTTAGCTTCCTCAAACTTTGACAGTCAATGTAGGTAGTTGGCACTTATGTTTAAAGTGAAACTACAAAGTTTATTGCATTTAAAAAGTTGATTCACAAACCTTGTAACAATCCGATTTACATGTCTTGGTTGACATTGGGCCAAAAAGTTCTTCAGATTTGTAATGAGACTTGGTAATTTGCCTTTCTATAATATTTTTTTGTGATTAATTAAACATTAATGACAAAAAGTAAACATGAACTGTCAATACATTCTTTCATCTAGCCTGCTGCTGTGATCAAAACCACTGGGAACTGGAAACTCTTAAATCTATGCTTTGGCTGAGCCTTTTTTTTTAATTGAATATGGAATTTCACATCAGAAACTTAATACTACAGATTCTGACCTGAAGATCATGGTTGTTGGGCCCCGTTGATTTTGAAGTTCTGAGTTAAAGATGTAAGTAGCGGTAGTGGCTGCCTGACTAATGCCAACATTTTGATTAGCTGTAGTGCCATTCTTTTGGTGCAACAATAGGGTAGTTAGGTGCAACAATAGGGTAATATTTGAACTAGGGCTTAAACTGCTATTCAACTCAGAAGCCCACGACATTTAATGTTTCTGTGAACATGTGTTTTTCAAAGTTTCCAAGCATTTTTGGTTTCCTACTGTAGTCTCATGAGCAACATTTACTTTGTTGTAATTTTTTTCTATTTTTACCTTCATCATCAATTGCCTGACAGCAGTTTTAGGACACAGCAATGTGACTCAAAATTAATTAGTCAGAGAAAGAAGGTTGGTTGACAGAAATGCCTTTGTTTATGGTATATTCAAAGCTGAACTAATTAGGCTTGGTCACGCTGACATGAAAGAAGCTTTAATGTGCTGGTGAATAGACTTGTGTTTTAGTGAATGGATGCATGTGTGCGTTCATGTTTTACTCTGTATTTGTGAGAAATAAAAGGTGTTAGGTGCTTAGTCTTTCAGTTGGTAAAGGTTCAAGGAACTCCGAATTTTCGTTTTTGAGCTCCCCCCATAAGGGACAAAACTTTCCTCTTTATTTTCATAAAGATATAACCCAAGACCAACCCGACCTTGGTTTCTTCCTGTGGTGGATTGAAAGTCCATGTAAACCACGTTGTGAGCAATTCTACTTATCAAACTCCTGTTAATACCTAGATTATAATGACTTTTTTCATGAATAACTGATATATTTCTACAGTACCTTTATTTTTATGGAATCAATGTAACAATTTCTCTGTAATGCATAAAGATACAAAAACAATGCTTTTACACCTTGTGGAAAACAAAAATTTCTCAAGTGGCTTTTCACTGACAGGTATTTGTATCAGCGTTTATGATTAAATTGACTGTATCTAATTCTTAGATTCTAGGGCACAACATTAGTTTCAGAAAACATCACATTTGTATAGGCCCATTATAGGTTGTATTGAAATATAATTGACACATTTGCACAATGTTCTTCTCACTTTTAGAAGTTCTCTCAATTACATTTTTAAATGTAGTACACTGGGTTTGATAGGGGTTGAATTGACTGGTGTTGTTGCTGATTGCTACTATGTTTGAGCTGTCAGAGGGAACTAGGACAACAGCACACGCCTGGGCACAGCTGATGGACAGGACATTGAAATCCCATCAGACCATGGTTGACGAGCAGACATAGCAGTGTGCTTGGAGCTCTGCCTCTATACACTCGAGTGCCACAGATAATAGCAGGCAGTGCGTCCAGCATTAGCAGATTACCAGAGACTTGACAATGAACTGCGAGAGAACTACACAGATGGGAGTGGAGGATGGGAGACAGTAAGACGAAAGTGGAGTGGTGTACTTTAATAATACCAGAGAAAACCACAAATGAGTGGGTTAGAAATGAGAAGTGAGAAATACAAAAGAGACAGAGGAAGGATTAATGTAACATCAAGCAGCTGCGGTAGATTTAAAGATAACTGTGGGAAAAAGAAGATAACGCCTCTCTGGGAGAGATGTTAGCCTGCGGTGTTTGTTCCTCAGGATAAATGCACTCTTGGTGTTGTTAACATGGTCCCTCGCCCTTCTCTGGTAATTTTAGACAGTGAGAGAGCATGTTCTACCCATAACCTCCTGGGACACTACACAAGACCTTGATTTCTGCCCACAAGTACATTTTTGAAGGTACTTTTTGTCCTACATTAAAATGTACTTTTAAGTCATTTAGCAGACATTCTTAACAAGAGCGACTTAATATAGTGAGAGGATACATATTCATACTTTTTCTTTCTACTGATATATTTGCAGAAGACAGGCAAGCCATTCCAAAGAATTAGTATACCTTGTGTAATTGCTGATGTTACTGAAAAAAATGGGGTCTTGGGGTCAATTGAAATGAAAAGGCAGGGTTCAACATTAAGGATGGCCCCCTGGCCCTTGGCCAGTAAGAACTAAAGTTGGGCCAGTAGACCAAGACAGTCATTGGCTCGGACGGGCCAGTGTTTAAGTTCCCCATTTTAATTAATAGTATCGTATTAAAATGTTTGCTTGTCATCTGTCACGCTTCCTACTTAGATTTTTGCTTGATGTTGCTTTAAATTATGTGTGGCACTTCTTCCCCAGCGGTGTGGTACAGTACCGGTGTCATCTTTTTGACAAATAATAGTTCATAGTGCATTCTAGCAGTGTTGTAAACTTAGCAATGTAGTTGCTATATTTAGCAAGTTATCAGTTTTTTATTTTATTATAACTCTGCGTCCAGAGACTGCAAAATGAATTGCGAATGAAGGAAGCCGCCGCTGGCTGATCCTGCCTTGGCATACATTCAGGTTGGGATGTAAATGTAAAACTTTCTTTGTCTGAATTAAATCACTGCCCTAAAAATAAATCACTGCATTTGACTCACACAGCCTAAGTCATTTACATGACTCTTCCACTGTGTGTGCCTCTCTGTGACATAAGCTAAACATCTAGATGGCTAGCACATCATGTCTCAATCTTAATTGTACACTCAAAAATACAGACAGGAGTGGGAATCAATCTCTGAATTTAAAGGCTGTTTTAAGACGTGTATGTAGCCAATAATGCACTTTATGCGGTGATGTCATTTAGCGACTTAAATCGATTTTTGGGACCACCAATAGCTACTTTCCTTACTTTACAGATGGCAAAACTTCGGTTCTAGAGTAGGACCCAAACATGGCATTTCACCAGGTAAAGCAAATGTGATCATTTTTGTTTTCCTGGAAATAACCGGTTGCAATCGTTGAAACAATAATGGCTAGGGATGCATGTACTGACGATTATGCTGTTTAACACCCACCAAGCGCCAAATGCGGGTAGATTTTATGGTTCGTAAGTAAATCTCAGAAGGCTATCTGTTTGCCCCTTATTGTAATCAGAACAACGGAGAAGGGCGCTGCTAAATTGTGATGTGACGCAACAGAAAAATATAATATTTTTTTTACCAAGCTGAACGAAAATTGACTTTACTTTCAATTAGCGCATTTTCCATTGCGTTTAGTTTAATAATACGATGGAAAATGCGATAGTAAACTATCGGAGCAGTTTACTATCGCAGCAGAGCGACAGTGTTCGGAGTATCAAACTAGCGAGTGAGATTAGAGAAAAGTGACTGGCTGTGTGTGTACATGTGCAGGTTTGTGTTGAACTGTCAGTTAAATGGCTGTGAAATTGATATAAAGAAAGTAGCTATCGTCTGAGCGTCAAACCAAGGTAAGAAACTAGCTAGCTAACTGCCACAATTCGATAGCAAGAGTTGATTAGCATAATGCAGGTAACATTCGAGATTCAGCAGCAACAATAATACGCTATTGGAGGTTTTTGTATTTTGCCTACAGAATTTAAGTATGCGATGTGTAGTGTATAAAGGGTAAATTTTCTAAGGAAAACTGCCTGGGGTAAAAATAAATTAAACAAATGATTGTTTACTATATACTATTATTAATTATTTTTGATGTTATTGTTCTTAACTAGCTTTGGAGAGGGTTTGTGTTATAATTCTGGGAGGCAATTCATGAACAGTTTTAGAGAATGATTAAGGGGGAGAACTTACGTTATTATGAAATGATGTTAAGTATTGTCAAATAATGCTTATTTGACAAGGAAGAGATACTGGGGTAAAGGGATGACGTTCCTGGGGGACGTAAGCCCCCAAAAGCCCATAAAAATGTCCCCTCTGAGAGTTTTAAAGCAAATTCTCTGCAATTCTACTATCTTTACAATAGGGCACAGAAAACTTGTCAAACTCTTCACTGCGTTAGCAACGGGACCAATAGTTTAAGAATTCCTGACTTGGTGAATTAAAGTGATTCATATTCTGAATATGTTTTCTTCCCAATAATAGTTAATACATCCCTAAAACAGAAGGCCCTCTCAATTATTGGGACTCTATGCTGGGACATATCATTTTTCACCTTAAATGACAGGAGAGACCTTATTTGAATTGCTCAGCAAGTTGGTTCAATAGGATCCAAGCTTTTCATTTCGAACAGCAAGTTCATAGCTCCTTGGCAAATTGGCCAGCATTGCTCATGGGAACAGGGAGATATCATCAGCAGATATTTCCTGATCTCATTGTACTCTAGCATTATATATGCAAAGCTAACTGAGGTGGTCAGGTTAGCTTCATGCGTGATGACCCATGTGACTTTGTTGGAAAATATTTTTTGTAAAATAGCAGAGGGTTGTGGCTTGAATGCCAATGAGAAAAGACTGCCACAATCTTCAACTTTCCTGAATCCGTTGGGGGTTGTAGCATTCATATAGGGCTATATATACATTTGTCAAAACTGGTGAACTGCATGTGTCTGTTATAATAGGATATTTTTGATTGCTATGCTATCCTGTGTCTGACTAGAAAGAGAGAGTTCTTGTACAGATACAAAACTGCTTTAAATACTTTGTAAAATAAAAAAGATATTTCATGTTTTTAATGAACTTGTTGATGATTGACGTAAAATAATGTGTGGCTGCATGGAGTTGCACATGGCTTGGCTAATAAGCTAAGCTTGGATAATAAACTAGGCTTGTTAAGTTGCTAACTATTTGAATGATGCATCAATATTGCCCCAGCTCATTGTTCCACTCACTCTGGTTCCTGGTGGGTTGAAGGCATTGTGCATATGAGAACCTATAAGCTTGCCTTGTAAGGGACAGTTTTGCATAATCCCATTATATGAGGTGAGGAATTTTACAATTGGAAAAATTTAAAGGTTGTTTTACCTAACTAAAACCAAATAGCACTAATCACTAATTCAAATCCAAGATTAACCTCGGGCAATCATATAAAGCTGGTAATGCCTATAGGTGAGGTCTCTTGCATATATTGTGCCAAGTTACTGTGACCTTTAAAACGTGCTCCATTTTAGAATGGTTTCTATAAGGTATCAACTTGACTGTCTGTAACTCATGGGACAGAAGCTTGTTTGAATAGTGAAGGAAAATAATTGTGTGTAACAATTATTTGTTTTTGAAAGTGCATGTAATTACGTTGCTTTTTGAGAAGTCATTTTGCTTTTAATCCCACTTGGCCAACCACCTACCCTCAAGCCCCAAGTGAAAAAAAGAAACATGCTCAGCAAATTATAAACAGTACAAGTAGAAAACGCATTCACTATTCAGACTTCTTTAGCCATTATTAGGGCAACAACACCTAAAGCATAAAGATATTGCAAGCTCTTTATCTTCTGTCAAGTCTTGTGCATTGCTGGTGCCGGTGACATGCTTTTTTGTAAAGGTCCCTGTTTTCTCATTATGGCTGTGTGCTGGGAGGCTGATGGAAGTTAGATACTTCTTCAAATAAACCACGCTGCTGTTTCCTCTTCAACCCCAGCCCTCTTGTTCTCCAGTCTTATCTCGCGGAGACTGTCCTGTCCCCCCCAGCCTCCCCATAGCAGTTCATCATACACCAAAGGAGCTGTCCAAATATTCATGGCAGAATACCTTGGCCTTATTAATCTAAGGAGCCCCGCGGCTACACAAACCTGTATACTACAGAGGCTCTGCAAAGCCAATTTGGTCATATGTTGTGTCGGTTTGTGTTTGTCTTTTTGCATGCATGTATGTAACAATCAGAAGTACTGCCTATCTATTTCCATTATAATTGCTTCACAAACACTTTGCAGAGGTTTACTCACCAACCCCATTTGGGATAGATCTCCCCTAAGGAGGTCATTAGGGAACAGTACTAATATGGAACTTTCAAATCAATTCCTGTTGCATTTTGTGTCATAATTGGTCAATAAAAAACTTGATGTATTATTACTATTGCATCACTAGGCATTCTTACCATGACTTTGGTGAGTGATAGTCGTCATTGTCTTTTGAGGATGGCTGTTTTGGTGAAGGTGGAGTCAGTTGCATAGACTGAACGTAGAAATATATCAAATGGCACAGCACTGCCTGTGCCCGGCTGTTACACAGGACAATGAAGACTGCATCAAGGTTAGCGTGTCTCTCACCTAATAGTTATGCTGAGCTTTTTTGACATTGTGGGAGGATGTTAAAGACTGTTATTAAAATACAACATAGTTCCTGCGAAAAGTAATGGGGTTGACATTTTAGAATTGCAAACCCAGTCAGGTTAACAGGAATTCAAGAAGTGTTTTAACTGGGAGAGGCCTGCATCAAGAGCTGTTGATGAGAAAACAAACCCCACCCCTTGTACTAATGCTCTAATCTTAAACAGCCTACTTATCTTGGTGAAAAGGCAGAGTAGCCATCTTACTGTATAATGGAGTCTGGCGTTCTTTCCTCTAGACAAGTTCTAGAGAAATCCAAAGAAAACATAGACACATCGCAACTATTCAACCTTTCCTGCTTTTCCTATGTCTTTGTTACCACACAGGAAGTGGAGAAGACAAGAAGCACTTGTCATTTCACATCTGAACTATTGCATCTTAGTGGTGGTTGTGTTCTCTGCTTGTGCAGTTGGATTCATGCATCTTATAAAGAAAGCTGCTGCTCCATGTTATTCAACCTTCCCAAGGTCTCCCATGTCACCCTTCTCTTTAACACACTCCACTGGCTTCCAATTGAAACTTGCATCAACTAAAAACCCATAGTGCCTGCGTAAGAAAAACAATACATTTGAAACATGACATATTATGGAACCCTTATCTTGCAAGACTGAGAAACTGTTCGTTTAAGTTAGTGAGTTGGTGCCATCGAAGAACCATTTTGTGATGGTGTAGAAAGGTATTAAAAATGTATTCAAATATATATTGAAATGTTTTAGTCCTATCAATATCAAATAATATCATATTGAACTATTGGTATTGATGAATAATCATGTGAGAGTATCAATTGAACTGCTGTGGGAAGAGGGGGACAAAAGTGCAACTTGGATCTGTCAACAAAATCTCTCTTCCACCCACTTCAGTGTCCCATGGTGTTAAAGCAATCCATTTAAGTGGCGGGAAGGTGTTATCAAAAGGAATTGCAAGTGGTGGGCTCAGTCTAATGCTCTAATGTGTCAGCAGTTCATGATAGGAAAAGTTGAGTGATAAACATGCATAGAACACATTTTTGCTTTGTCTCCTTTGAAGATACTCATCTTTAATATGTGTGGGATCGCATTTTGAAAGTTGAAAAGTCAAGATAAAATTCTGATATTTTGCTTTCAACCCTCCCATTAGCTAAAACTCTTTTTGCCCAATATTTTGGATTAAGCTAGTGAGATCAGTGACAATGGTCTATAACAAGTCCCTATACTAAAAGTAATTTTGAAGCTTACATTACGTCTGCCTCTAGTAGGCATGGAAGATATGCCAATGAGTCATGACGGCGTTTTCCATCTAAATCAAATCTTATTCGAAGTGCAAAATATTCTCAACACATTTTATGTTCAAAACAGTAAGCATTACGCAATGCAGACTATTCAATCAAATGAAAGCACAGAAGAACAACAATCAAATGCCAGGCTAAAGTATGTTTCATAGTAATAGAGAAGCCATTCGTTTTTGCAAGCTTCTGTGCCACAAGTACAGTAAGCTGACTGGCTCCTTTGGAAGCGGAGCATTCTCTCAGGGTTGTACATAATGTGCATATCTGTCAGATGAGAGGGGTCAAGGCCATATAATGCCTTAAAGGTTAAGAGTAAGATCTTAAAATCTGACCGATACTTCTAAGGCAGCCAGTGCAGATAAAACTGTATTGATGTGTTCATGCCTTTTTAATCCGAGGTCACAATCCACGCTACAGTTCTGTACAAATTGTAGACTTTTACCAGAAGTCTGAGCAGCAGGGGAGGAGAGCATTACACTACTCTAATCTAGATGAATCAAATGCATGGACCAAATTTGCATCTGTCTAATTGTGGAACATTTTGCTGAGATGAAAGTTTGCTCTGTTGGTAGTATATTTCATTTCAGGCTTGAAGGTAAATTACAGGGTTTTTAATGATCGCGTTGGATGTGAGTAAGTAAGCCAGTAAGCTCCAAGTTCACTTACACACTTATTACATGTCTTGGGACAAGATCGAATATGGGTCCTTTTCAAATATGGTCAAATTGTGAATGACCAACCATGTAGTACTATATATATTTTGTTAGTCTTGATTGTGCTTCTCTGAAGTGTATATGCTCTTACTGAGGGAAGGAGGTTGTTGGCCAAGATCTCGCGATACATGGCCCCATCCATCTTCCCCTCAATACGGTGCAGTCGTCCTGTCGTCTTTGCAGAAAAGCATCCCCAAAGAATGATGTTTCCACCTCCATGCTTCATGGGATGATGTTCTTGGGGTTGTACTCATCTTTCCTCCAAACACGGCGAGTGGAATTTACAAAAAAGCTCTATTTTTGTCTCATCAGACCACATGACCTCCCGTTCCTCCTCGGGATCATCCAGATGGTCATTGGCAAACTTCAGACAGGCCTGGACATGCGCTGGCTTGAGCAGGGGGACCTTGCGTGCACTGCAGGATTTCAATCCATGACGTCGTTGTGTGTTAATAATGGTTTTCTTTGAGACTGTGGTCCCAGCTCTCTTCAGGTCATTGACCAGGTCCTGCCTTGTAGTTCTGGGCTAATCCCTCACCTTCCTCATGATCATTGATGCCCCACGTGGTGAGATCTTGCATGGATCCCCAGACCGAGGGGATTGACCGTCATCTTGAACTTCTTCCATTTTCTAATAATTGCACCAACAGTTGTTGCCTTCTCACCAAGCTCCTTGCCTATTTTCCTGTAGCCCATCCCAGCCTTGTGCAGGTCTACAATCTTATCCCTGATTTCCCTACACAGCTTTCTGGTCTTGGCCATTGTGGAGAGGTTGGAGTCTGTTTAATTGAGTGTGTGGACAGGTGTCTTTTATACAGGTAACAAGTTCAAACAGTTGCATTTGATAAAGGTAATGAGTGGAGAACAGGAGGGCTTCTTAAAAACAAACTAACAGTTCTGTGAGATCCGGAATTCTTACTGGTTGGTAGGTGATCAAATACTTATGTCATGCAATAAAATGCTAATTAATTTTAAAAAAAATCATACAATATGATTTTCTGGATTTTAGTTATAGATTCCGTTTCTCACAGTTGAAGTGTACCTATGCTAAAAGAAAATTACAGACTTCTACATGCTTTGTAAGTTTGTACTATCAAATACTTCCCCCAGTGTGTGTGTGTGTTAGTGTGTGTATGTATGTATGTATGTATGTATATATATATATATATATTGCAATAGATCAATTAGCAACAAAAAGCAGTCAATATATGTCTACAAAGAGTTACTTGAGTTTCTACACCATTACTTGAGTCAATATTGTTGGTACAGAAATGCTGCATGTTTGTGGTTGTTCATTTAAGTGATTCAGATATTGCTTGATACACTGCAGGACATGACAAATAGTCTGTTAAGACCCTAATGTATTTAACAGTAATTACCTTATTCATTTCACACCATTGCAATTACCAATCCCGTTGGCTTTGGAGCACTGCAGTATACAGTCTCCACACAGCTAACGTAGGGCATTTCATTCTACAATAAAGAGTAAATGAAAGATTAACTGTGCCTTATTTTACTTAGTTATTTGCATGACATTTCAGTTTACGTTGGTACAGTGTAAGGAACACTCAGGAGAGGGAGGTTTGGGTTCAAGCACAGAGTGCTGCAGGTTTTTTCACATCAGAAACACCTGGCATATTAACAGGTGTGTGTAGACTTTTTATATCCAGCTCATTTCCAGCCTGTATTTCTGCTGAGGTTACGTGAGGGTTTTTCTTTGTGTCCCGAACAATTCTTCAGGCAGTTTTGGCTGAAATCTGTCGTGGTCTACCTGACCTTGGCTTGGTATGAACTTCTTAATAAGTAATTGAGCAGTACTGTTTAGCATTTGCAAGGCTTTGGATATATTTATATATCATATTTATATCCTATATGTATATCATTCAGCAATTGCAGCACACATTCTACATAGTCCTACCAATAATATGTATTTGAAGACATCTTCCTTAAAATAGCTTCTCTGAAGTGTATGTTAGGTTCAAACAGTGAAATCCTTAACATCAAGAAAGACAATTCTTAACCAAAAGATATTTTAATTATATATTTTTTTTCACCAAATTAACACCACGATGCTGTTATCACAAATTACTAATATAAGGTCCCGGTCTTCATTGACAAAAAAATTAAGATAACCTGCTGTACATTGCTGTAACAATAGTGGGAGGTGAACGTTTTTTTTTTTTTGCAGCTAATTAGATTGAGCTGCAGTGCAGGAGAAACAAAGCAGCTGCTCAAATATATGGATACTGTGGTGTGAGCAGGAAACAGAAGAGAGATAGCAGCCAAGTTAGTCTGGTAAACTTACACATTTCTTTATATATATTGTCTCTACTATTTACATAGTAGCTGTTTTGAGTAAGTCAAACCTACGAAAGAAAATGACGCAAGCTTGCTTTTCATCATTCGTCAGTTGGTCAGACATCTTCCAGTAACATTCGTATCTCACAAAGCATGTGAAAAAAGCAACACCATCTTGTTTAGACCAGTTTTTCTCCAACTGGCCCCCAACCATCACATAGGTGTGTTGTATTTCTAAACGAACTCCCCTGAATCCAGCAGTCAAGGTCTTGATAACTACTTGAGAAGATGATTCAGGTGTGCTAGCTCTGGAATACATGTAATACATGGAATGGCAGGAGGTCCCAGGGGAGGTTTGAAAAACACTGGTCTGGACAAACTTGCACCAATCAGGCGTTGTCAGGGGGAGGATAAAAGTGCTCCCAGGAAAACAAATCCAAGCAGCAGGGGGTGGGAAAAAAGAAAGATGATTGAGATGCTGTACCCAGCCCATTCATGTTTTTGTTTTTCTCTTTTGATTGTGTTTGTTCTTCTGCTTTGTGTTAATACATGCCCTATAAGGCCTTGTGTCTGTTCCCAGTGCCTCTGTAGACCCACTCATATTAACAACTGGGTCTAATGAAATGGGGCTTTGAAATATGACAACATTGCTAAAGTATGCTAACGTTTTGTAGAAAACCTTTCCCAACATCATCATATTATCAAATACATTTTGACGATGGCAATTTTATCATTCAAAAGTTAATCCAAAAATAACTAGCGAAGCTAATGTTAGCAAAGATTTTGGCAGACTCCCTCAACTTTTACTTGCTAGTTAAGATTATTCTGCATCTTACAATAATCTGCTGATGATCAAAATTATAACAACATTTTTATCTGATTATTTGCCTTCTTTTGAGATTACCTTGTTTTCAAGGCATGATAATACACTTTTAGACCAAATCTTCATCTGCTCCCATATAGGATGTTCTTCACAGCCACAAAAAAATTACCTTTATTTGCTACTTTTTGGAGCAGGTGGTCTTTTGAACTAAATCTATATACAGTATCTAATACAAATGAGAGAGGAATAAATAATGGAAGAATACTTGTAAATCAAGAAATTATGCCAGAACACTGATTTTCAGAGCCATGGGTTTTTGCTGAGTCTGTTCACTGAAAAAGAGGTCTTTGATTCGTTGCTTGATATAGACATTAAGAAAACATAAGGAAAAGGATGGAAGGATGTGTTAGATTCAGGCTTATTGACTACTGCTGCACCAATTATCCCAGGAGCTTTAACACATATATTAAATCTAACAGTCATTTCGGGGGTTATACCTAAAGTTTGGAATGCTGCTCATGTGCTCCCACTGCATGAGGGTGGGGACACTAGGGTGCTTTTGTCATGATATGAGGTGAAGCAGGACCCAAGCGTGTATTAGAAGTGCAACGAAATTATTCTTTAATGGGGAAACTGACACAGGAACAAACCGCAAACTGTCAGGAAAACAGGCAGGCAGCAAAAACCAAGGACTGGTGGCTGGGACAGACAAACAACACAATGACTGACATTGGGCTTACAGATGAGGGAAAAACTAAATGGGCAGCTAACAAGGACTTAACAACAGGTGAAATCAATCAGAACCAAAAGGGACAAGCTACGTTAAGGAACACAAGCAAAAAACAAAACAGAACAATACAGAACCTTACAGCTTTAGAATTATTGTCCTATCTCTATTTTGTCACACCTTGCTAAAATCCCTGCCACACTGTTGAATGACAAACAGGTGCATTCACTAATATCAGAATATTGCATTTTGAACAGAGTTCAATCTTGTTTTTGCTTTGGCATAGAACTATTACTGGTTTAAAGTGATATTGTCAAAGCCTTAAATAAGAAATTATTTGGGATTCTTTGTGTGTTGACCAGTCATAGACTTTCAGCTGATCACTCTTTTGGATTTGTTTTGATTAAACGCACATTATTAAGTTGGTGAAAATGCTTAAGATTTCACAGGAACAAATCATGTCTGTCACGTCAGTTGATGTCTCCGCTAGGTGATGTGTTATGTATATTGGTGAGTGGAAGTGAGCCAATACATAATCTTAGGTGTTATACATGTAAATGGTATTTACCCATTTACACGGATGCACTTTCTCTTTTTCCCTAGCCTGCTCTGCATTGGCCTTTATACAGTGGGACAAAAAATATCTAGTCAGCCACCAATTGTGCAAGTTCTCCCACTTAAAAAGATGAGGTACACTTCAACTATGAGAGACAAAATGAGAAAAAATTATCCAGAGAATCACATTGTAGGATTTGTTATGAATTTATTGGTAAATTCCTCTGTAAAATAAGTATTTGGTCACCTACAAAAAAGCAAGATTTCTGGCTCTCACAGACCTGTAACTTCTTCTTTAAGAGGCTCCTCTGTCCGCCACTCGTTACCTGTATTAATGGCACCTGTTTGAAATTGTTATCAGTATAAACGACACCTGTCCACAACCTCAAACAGTCACACTCCAAACTCCACTATGGCCAAGACCAAAGAGCTGTCAAAGGACACCAGAAACAAAATTGTAGACCTGCACCAGGCTGGGAAGACTGAATCTGCAATAGGTAAGCAGCTTGTTGTGAAGAAATCAACTGGGAGCAATTATAAGAAAATGAAAGACATACAAGACCACTGATAATATCCCTCGATCTGGGACTCCACGCAAGATCTCACCCCGTGGGGTCAAAATGATCACAAGAACTGTGAGCAAAAATCCCAGAAAAACACGGGGGACCTAGTGAATGACCTGCAGAGAGCTGGGACCAAAGTAACAAAGGATACCATCAGTAACAATCTACGCCGCCAGGGACTCAAATCCTGCAGTGCCAGACGTGTCCCCCTGCTTAAGCCAGTACATGTCCAGGCCCGTCTGAGGTTTGCTAGAGAGCATTTGGATGATCCAGAAGAGGATTGGGAGAATGTCATATGGTCAGATGAAACCAAAATAGAACTTTTTGGTAAAACCTCAACTTGTCGTGTTTGGAGGAGAAAGAATGCTGAGTTGCATCAAAAGAACACCATACCTACTGTGAAGCATGGGGGTGGAAACATCATGCTTTGGGGCTGTTTTCCGCAAAGGGACCAGGATGACTGATCCCTGTAAAGGAAAGAATGAATTGGGCAATGTATTGTGTGATTTTGAGTGAAACAAACACACCGCCCGGGCAACGAAGGAGTGGCTTCGTAAGAAGCATTTCGAGGTCTCAACCCCATAGAAAATCTTTGGAGGGACTTGAAAGTCCGTGTTGCCCAGTGTCAGCCCCAAAACATCAGCTCTAGAGGAGATCTGATTGGAGGAATGAGCCAAAATACCAGCAACAGTGTGTGAAAACCTTGTGAAGACTTACAGAAAACGTTTGACCTCTGTCATTGCCCACAAAGGGTATATAACAAAGTATTGAGATGAACTTTTGTTATTGAGCAAATCCTTTTTTTCCACCATAATATACCAATACATTCATTACAAATCTTACAATGTGATTTTCTGGATATTTTTTTCTCATTTTGTCTCACAGTTGAAGTGTGCCTATGATGAAAATTACAGGCATCTCTCATCTTTTTCAGTGGGAGAACTTGCACAATTGGTGGCTGACTAAATACTTTGCCCCACTGTATACTTCCCATGACAATGGAGGCTGCCTCCGGAAACTTCTGGAACCTGCCATCCTTCAACCTTGGGCACAATTGTACAACCCTGATATCTCTGGCAGAGGCGTTCCACCAATCATGTGACTCACCCCTATGGTCAGCATTTACTCTAGGCATATTGCCTCTCTAGGCAGAAAATAAACTAATTCAAGACTCTACCAAATAGCTTCCTAGAAATGTAATTCTCAGATTAAAACAGCTACATTGGTTGTCCATGCACCACCAGAAGAAGATCGTAGATCAGTCTTATGGCCACGTTTTATCCTGGGATGTATTTGGCTAAATACAGACAACCATACCAATGGCCAACTTTACTTTTACAGCAATAAATCAAGCCACCAATCAAATTAATCTGAGGTAAACTGTTAAAAATATGTATTTCCCAACAGTTTTCAGCAGCTGATGTGAGGAACTTGAGATTTCTTAAAAAACATGATTTGATTTCGCTTGATGATATGATATTTAATTCATTGGCATAAAACTTAGTCTATAAAAAGCTTAGAGTTTACTTTCAGTTTGCTTTAGCCATACATCTTTCGAATAAGTCATTGTCTTCTTGCTCAAAGCAAGACTTTCACTCTTCACACTGGGATACATCCGGGGGGGAGGGCTCCTTCGAGATAGTGTTTGTGTGTGAACTCGGAAGACAGTGACTCAAGAGAGACATTTTCCCAGGTTTACACTGCAATATCATGTAGAGGTTTTAGTCTTCTAAAGTACCGTTCTGAAAATATATTGTACTGTAAGTGGGCCCTTCAAACCAACCAACGCATTATAAAAATACATTTAAAGATCTTAATGGAGCTCAGAAGAAGACAGTATTGGAAAACAAAAAGTGTTTTCTGTGTTGGTGAAAGGGTGAGAGGATTCTGTGTTAACTAATGATGTACAAGCAGAACAGAATTTTGGAGGTAAGCCCACATTGTGAGACATGTTCGCTATAAACAGGATCATGCATCTCATTAATGCATCTCCATTCATTTAACTTGACTTGTGACACCATCCTTAGCAGGGGCCAATATTTCTCTTGGCAAGGAACGACAGCTCTGATGTGAAAGGTGACTTAGACTTGCCATCCATTGAGAATGCAGACGCCTGGAGTGTATGACCTCTCAGACCACACCTGCTCCTACTTGTGTCATTTAATTATAAAAACAATTAATGAGAAAACACTATCTAACTTCTAATGAATATGTAGTAGTTCAAGACCTGTGACAACACAATGACAGAGCTGCTTTGGTGACAGAACTTGTAAAGAGTATATTCAGAACATCTCTCTGTTGAGTCATATAACCCACTGGCCAAGCATTAGCAGAGTAAGAGGGGAGAGATGAATTCCCTATTGGTGACACTACCTCTGACAATTCTTTAGTAACTGGAGGACATCTGTAAAACCACAAGATAAGAACAAGGAGGTGGACAAATACTGTTAGGTGTGCCGTGTGCAGGCGTGGCACTGGGGTTCTGCTCATGGCAGAACTCACATAAGACTCATGTGATGTAATGCATGTCATTTATTCATAGCATTTCATGGCTTTGGTCATGGTGTTTTAAATGGGCTGCTGAATAACAGTATTTTATTTGCTTCTTTCTCAGAGGGTAGTATGACTTGGTGTAAACACCCTAGAAAGAAAATGTGCTACAGCTAAAGAAAATCATGATGGACTGTCACGTCCTGGCTATGCCCCTAGACATCATCGCACTGGCTGGGGCCATAGTCAGGACGTGGCCAGAAGAGGTGCCTCTAGGCACCTCTATGTACTTGGGTCTCCCCAATTGGAGGCAGGTGTTGGGTATTGCATCCAATTGGGGAACCTATTTAAGTTGACTGTTTGCCCACATGAATGTGGTTCATTTTGGTTTGTTAGCCGTAGGCTATAGTGCCTAGTCATTTGAGCTGCTTTGAGTTTTTTTCTTTGTTTTGTTCTCTCTTTTTTAAACAATGAAGTACAACGACCGTTTTGCCTCTGCCATTCTGTCCATGCAACCACAGCCTTATGACATGGACTCAGCAAATATAACTAATTTTATTTTGACTCTTTTGTTGTTGAGATGATATAGAAATATTCATCACTTTGAACATGTCAAAGGTACATTTTGTATTGCTTCTTCATACACTATACGTTTATATCCCTATGTATTAAAGGAAGGAATAAGTATAGCTACAGAATGTCCCTCAACTTCAATGTCCCTATGAATTCATTCATAAAGCCTTTATAATAGCGGGTCATTTTGAGTTCTTAATAACAATGCTGTTCCTTTATGATGATTATTATATGTATATATTGGACTTGCTCATCTGAACTGTAAACATTCTACTTTCCATGACATGTTAAACTTAAGCCCATTGTTCCATGAAACACTGGCTATGAAACATATTTTCTATCAATACAACTTGACCTATCTTATAAGCAAATAACAAATATAAAAAAAAGAGGGTGAAGTCAACAATTTCTTATCATAAATGAAACTACTGGATAAGAAGAATATTATTGATAGTCCGGTTGGAAAGGACAGAAATTAATTCATGTAATGTATCACATTATTCAACTGATATCAACAAGAGGTAGAAGAAGAGTGCATATAACTGTTGTTCTATATAACGTTCTCCCCTAACCGCGATGAGGTGCTAATTGTTCTTGCATCTGAAGCCGACACCAAAGTTTGAAATGTTTTTCAAATGGAGGTTTTTATTATATATTATTATTATATTATCAGTTGAATAATATGATACCTTACATGAATTCATTTCCGTCCTTTCCAACCGGACTGTCAATAATATTTTTCTTATCCAGTAGTTTCAATTATGATAAGATTTTGTAAAGACTACAAGGCTTTGTTTTTTCTCAGGTGACCGGGCTCTGTTAGAGTGGCCATCATGTTGTCGGTCTCTTCCCTGACCAGTTCCCTTCTTGGCCGGTTACTTCGTTTGGTTGAGCAGCCAGCTCAAGGGACCAATGGTTACAAGCTTCTTCCATTTCACAATGATGGAGCCAATTGTGTTCCTGGGATCTTTCAATGCTGTAGCAACTTTGTTTTACCTTCCCTAGATCTACTCCTGGATGCAATTGTATTTCGGAGGTCTATGGAGATTTCCTTTGACTTCCTGGCTTGGATTCTTGATCTGACATCGACTGTGAAGTGTGGGACCATATATACAGTTGTATGCCTTTCTAAATCATGTCCAGTCATTTGAATTAACAGCAGGTGGAGTCCAAACAAGTTTTAGAGACATCTCAAAAATGAGCAAAAGGCACAAGATGGACCTGAGCTCAATTTGATGTGTAATGGCAAAGGGTCTGAATACTTAGATATTTCAGTTTTAGATTTTCAATAAATTGACATTTCTATAAATTCGCTTTTCACTTTGCCATTATGGCACTATTGTATCATTTGTTTATTCAATAAATTATAACTTAGGGATGTAGTACAACAAAATGTGGAGAAAGTGAAAGGGTCTGAACTCTCCAGAGGCTTTGAATATGAGTACTGATGATGGTAAAAATCTGATGAGAAGTGTCCACATTTCAAGCTCCACATGAGATGAGCTATGTAACTTACCAGATCGAAAAAGTGTCTTAGTGAAAAAATTGTGGTTGCATGTTTGTAATAACAAGTCTCTAACTATGCTTTCGCCTGAGGTAGTAAATGATATTGAGTTATTGTGTTAATGCCTTATGCTGTGTATGCTGTAAAAACGGACTATAATGCTTTTGATTTATTCATTTGGTTGTTTTGATATGTAACAATCGTGACAAGTGACAGCTTATCAATTGGCTGCATCATAAACTTGTCTCTGAAAGGTTATGCATATTAGGGAACAAAACTGTTGATCAATATACAGTAGATTGGCATTGACATTGTGATTGACACTAACCCTTGCATTTTCACAGCTTGTAACAGAGTAGTCTGTAGAAAGATCACCCACTTACTTATTCTTGATTTACGTTTCTTTGTTGGAAAGGATGGGGCCAACATTTCAGTGTTATTGATTGTAGTTTTAGGGTTCAACTGGGTTTTTTTCCGATAGTTTGTGCATTAAAGTTGTTTAGCCTAAGGGGCATCAGCTTCTGTGATTGGTCTGCCGGAACTGTATTTACAGGTGTTGCACTCAAATGTATTCTCCATACATTGAAACTAAATAGATAAACCCAGTGTGGATTCAATAATGAAACAAACAACACTAGCCATATTCATAGTGGAGATACTGGCAAGATGATAGCAGCAATTTTGCTGTAGCTCCCCTGGGTTGATTAAAATGTGAAGACAGAAAAAAAACATGTCACCTACACCAGAGGTTGAGGTAGTTAGTTTTGTCTACAAGCTTCTAACAAAGCTAGTCAGTGAGTGCTAGTTACTTGGCTAGCTAGTTAGCCTAGCAGCGTACTTAAGCCAACTGAATAAAAGATTGGTTTATGATATTTGCACCAATTGCGCACACCCGTGTTTGACATTTCATTGAAAGTGAGTCAATGGGTTATCTCGCAATCTCCATCTACAGCTGTTAAATGAATGGTTTGACTGGGTATTTCCAGTGGCAACACTCATCTCCACCTTCTGATTCAGCTACAGAATCTTCTAGCTCCATGCAAAATTAACAGAGCAATAGAAGCATGGGTGTGTGCGGAAAAAGGTATAAACCCCTAAATGTTCATGTAATTGGCTCTAGATTAGAGTGTCTGCTAAATATTTGAAATGTATACAAAATGTAAACCATGTTTTTCTCAGGGCCACATAATCCTCTTTCAAAAATGAAAAAGCCAGTGCAAAGATTACAGGTGGAAGGCAATTTAACTTAATACTTCAAATCACTTGAATCAATACATTTCCTCTATTTTTATCCTTATTAAATATACTGCTACTACGTAACATGTTTTGTTGAATTTATTATTATTTAATTTAACGAATAAGTCATTTCAATCAATGTACATTTTTTATCCCAGAATATTTTGTAATGTTTATTTTGAGTGGTTTTGTGCTTCAGATTGAGTTTTCAGATCAAAAAAACATTTTATTTGGTGTTCAAAGTGTACACTAACACGCTATAAAATATGGATTTTCCCATGTGCCACACAATTGTGTCTATCAAAGAGAGTTAGCAAGGTGTACAGAGGACATAATCACTGCACCCTTTGAATGGGGTTAGCAATCCTTACGTTTTGTTTATTTCAGTTTTTATCTGTTGTGTTTTTCCCCCTATTTAATCCAGACCGCAGAAGCGGAGTGGGCCAAGAAGAGCTTATGTCTCTGAGTGAGTGACTGACTACCCCTTGTTAAATAGCATAGTGGTTAGAGAAGCGGACCTGTAAACTATAGAGCCCACATTCACATCTCCTCACAGTCAAAGTAAAGTACGCATTATGAATTATTCCATATAAAGGAAAACTAAATCCTTAAATATTTACATAATAGTAAGCCTGAAATGAAACAATTTATGGTTATGTTGGGACTGTTTGATGTGGATTTTCGAAGAACACATTCGTGCATGCTGGCTGAAACATACAGTAGTTGTTATAGTAAGCCTTAACTAAAACTGTATCCAGTTATAGTGTGACTGTTTCTGGCATGGAAAAGTTCATCTTCAGTCTCTCTAGCAGTTGCTCAATTCTTATGATTATTTCTAGGAATATAGTAGATACTAGTAAGCCTATTACTGGCTAATAAGCTATTAAAACGGCCAGAGGGAAAAACCATTCAGTTTATAGATGCCGTGGTGGAGGTAAACTTGAAAAGGAACGTTAGTCAGTTCAACACAATGCTAAATGGTGTCTAGTGCCTAATGGAACGTGAAATGCTGTGGGGCAGTGGTTAAAGACCGTGCCACTCACGTGGAAGACCTAAGTTTGAATCTCTTGAGAGCAACTATATACTATTATAGTTATATACTATTGTGACTATTTCTGGTAGATTCCATGATTCTCTCGTCTTCTCACAAAGAATGTAAGTTATCGTCATCTTTATTAATAGTTTTTGTACCAATGTCATTCACAAATGAAATTGAAATAGATGTGGTGGACTCGCTAGCAATTGCTCAACTGAATAATCCAGTAAGTTAGTCAGTTCGTTTTCTTTATAAAGCCCTTTTTACATCAGCAGTTGTCACAAAGTGCTTTTACAAAACACCCGGCCTTAATCCCCAGGAAGCAAACAACAGTAGTGTTGAACTTCAGTGGCTAGGAAAAACACCCTAGGAAGGCCAACATTTTGGATGAAACCTAGAGAGGAAACAGTCTCAGAGGGGTGACCAGCCCTCTTCTGGCTGTGCCGGGTGAATATATTGAGTCCAAATAGTTATAGTTAATCGATGCATGTGGAAAGTGGTAGCTGAAATCATCAGGTATTGTCTTGATCTGCAACACAACCAGGACAGGGACACCAATGAGTCAAGCCTGGTACTCCGCAGGTATTGGCCAAGACCTCATGTCTTCCTAAGATTAAAACAGCAAGAGACAGGGAAGATTTAGAAAATTCATTCATTAGATCTACTTGGATTTATAGTGGAGAAGGAGAACTGACCCTACTCCCCCAGCACAATAATATAGCAGCAAAGACCTAGGGGCTGAGTAGATACTGGTAAATCCTATTACTGGCTAATACGCTGTTAAAACGGCCTGTGGCAAACGCCATACAGCTCATAGACACTATTTGTGGTGGACCTAAACTTAGTAAGTAACATTGGTCAGTTTCACTGTATCAATATCATTCATGAATGGCCAATTAGCTGTTGACCTGGACAGTGGCAAAACAAGATTTGTTCAGCGTAGACACAAGAGGCTATACTTACTCCTATCAAATGCACTGCTCCTTGGTATAGTGGTTAACGAGACAGTCTTCCAAATGGTCGACCTGGGTTCGAATGTCATGAGGGCAATATTTTCTATTGCTGTCCGGCTGAACTAGACATGCATAGTTTCTTGTTTACATTCATGTCTTCCTACTATGAAATAAAGTGTAAATATCGGTGCATTTTTTGGGGGATAATGTTTGTACAATGTTTACAGGAGTGTGTGTCTGTGGGATGTGGCAAATAGAATCCTAGTACACACTAAACCCCCCACCCCTGTCTTGTCCCTTACTGAAATGTAAATGTTTTACTGTGGAGAATCCTCACACAGGGGTTCCATAAAAGACAATTCTCTAGAACGTGGTCTAGCCCCGTGTAGTTCAGTTGGTAGAGCATGGTGCTTTCAATGCCAGAGTCGGTATGATTTCCACAGGGCCCTGCATGAGAGAATAATATGAAAATGTGTCCACTCATTAATATAAGTTGCTATGGATAAGAGTGTCTGCTAAAAGGCTTAAATGTAAGTGTTCAATCTTGTGAATAGATTCAGAATGCGTCCTACCAGCATATTGTTCAGTACAAAGTTGAACACTAGTTCATGGCTTCAATATTTATCTCTCAGTCAATTCAGATG